>PVJC01005023.1:0-60928 GCA_004026665.1 Murina feae
GACTGAGCCCGCAACCCGGGCATGTGCCCTTGTCCAGAATTGGGACCCTCTAGTCCACTGGCCAACACTCTATCCATGGAGCCAAGCCAGCCAGGGCAAGGGTGTTTTTATCTGTTGTGCACATAGGCTGCCTTCATGATGCTGATTGTGATACAGCCTTCTTCCTAGGAAGTGGCCAATAGTTACTGTAGATCTGTGCTTTCCATTCGGCTGTGGTTGGGGACCCAAGGTTCGGGGGCCCAGGAGGAGTTTTACCCGCCTATCCAACTCCCAACTCCACCCATCCTCACCCGGTCCTTAACCAGCTTCTGTTCTGGGTTTTGGAGGTGACTTTCTGGCTCCAGGGACTCCTGGTCTAGCGGGGGAGGGGGCAGACACACACATGAGTCTGTGCAGACACTCCACGAATAGTCGTGGTGGGCTGGCTGTGTGCTAAAACAAGGATGGACAGGGCAACTAACTCATTGAGGTTGTTGGGAGGGGGAGAAATCAGGGAAGACTTCCCAGCAGAGGAAGCACCTGAACTAGTCTTGGAGGAGTGGCCGGAATTAGCAGAGTCAACAAAGTTGTGCCAGGGTGGAAGAGGAAGCATGTGTAATTGTGGGGCTATGAGTAGGTTGGGGTGGCTGGAGTATGGGGTGGAGGGGTGGTTCCTGAGCTGGGAGGTGCGAGGGTGGGGTTGATAAGGCTGAACCTGTAGCTGGTGGCCTGGTGAAGGGGCCTGTGTCCTCCTGAAGCACTGGGGCGTCTCAGTTGATAATGACTATGGAGAGAGGGATGTGATCAGACACACACGTCAGAAAGGGAACAAGTTCTGGCTCAGAAGTAGGAATGGACTGCGCAGGGGCGGGGGGCAGGGGTGGTCGGTGAGTGTGGGTGGTTCCCCAAGATCAGGCCCACCAGGGCCACCCACAGGCTCGATGGAACTCTGGGCCTCTGAGGCCAGGTCAGGGCACCTGGGAGGTCCACTTGGTGGCTGCATTCCACAGGCCCAGGATGGGCCCTGGGCTCCTGCCTTCAAGGCAAGGCCACAGCCCGCCTTGATTATTAAGTCATTACCTGGGCCTCACCAGCCTCTTCATTACGGGTAATTATGGTAAATCCACTGCAGCATTAGCAGAGAGGAGGCCAGCTTCTCTCAGCTGTCAGTCTGCTAGGGCAGCAGCTGGGGCTGACCCCCATCCCAGGAGTCTGCCCAGCGCCCCAGCCCTGGGTCTTGGGAGAGACAGTGAGACAGTCTCCCCACTCACACCCCCAGCCATCAGGTGGGGCCCTCATTCAATGCTTGGAGATTCCGCTTTCACGCGGCATGACTGTGTGTGACTTAACTTCCTGTGCCTGTTTCTTCATCCGTCCAGTGGGATAATAGTACCATAATAGGGTTGTATGAGGATTAAACTGGCAAAGCACTTAATGCTCAATAATTTGAACCATCATCATTTCGAATGCTGACATCATTTTCATCATCATTATCATCATCATCACCATCATCATGAAGAGCCTGGGAATCCCCTGAAGGTCTAGTCCCTTCTTCTGTCCCCTACGTGGGGTGCTCATAAGGCAGGCCCCGTCTCCTCCTCCTTTCCCCCCTGTCCATCCCCAGTGCAGGTGTGTGGTGGTCAGCGGGGCTCTGGCCTGGCCTCCTGGTGTCCTAGAGATAAGCTGGTGAGGGGGAGGGTGCGGGGAGGGGAGCGCCCTGGGCCCTCAGAGCTGGGGTTGTGCTCACTCACAGCCCTGGGTGAGTGCAGAGAGGAGAGAGGGCCAGGAGCTTGCTGGCCTCCAGACAGACTTGGCCCTGTCTGTTCACAGCTGGGGGCAGTTTCTGGTTATTCTGGTTCCCTCCCCACCCCCCACCCCGACATGCAGCGCGCTAATGGGAGAGCAGAGGTGGCTGGGACTTGGGGAGAGGAATCTCCATCTCCCAGGAAAGCAAGTCTGGAGCCCCACCTGCTTCCCTCTGCGTCGAACAGGTGGGGGTCCTGGGTATACGCCTGAGGACGCCTGGGCGGATGTGTGTTTGCGTGTATGTGGGCATGCGCTTGTGCACACGTGCAGGTGAGCAGGTGTGAGCATTGCTCCTCAGCCCTCTCCCAGCCAGAGAGCTTCCCTCGCAGTCAGCGGCTGCCCAGCTGCTCTCTGGGCTGAGGGGCCCCTGTCTGTCCCTCACCGAAACTGGGGCTGGGCCACAGGGGGCAGGTAGGAAGTTCCGTGGCCTCACTGGGTCGAGGAACCAGGGAGGAGCCCGGCCTGCCTGCACCTTGGGCCCCTGCAGTGGCGGAGGGAGGGGTGAGATCCTCTCCCCAGGGTGAGCACAGGGGGCCCCGTGGGGCAGGATGGAAGCTTGGCCCCCAAGGTCCCCAGTGGCCTGGCCACACTGGGCAGGGTGGAGTTGTGTAGAGGGGGCCGGGCTGGCCCTGCAAGGTGGACAGAGGGCTGGTGTGGGACTGGGGTAACCCAGGGCAGCTGGGGAACGGGGGTACCAGGCATCAGGCGTCACCAGTAAGCACCTTCTGTCTTCCCCGCCAGGCGTCCTGCTGGACATCCAGCAGCACTTCGGGGTCAAGGATCGAGGAGCCGGGTTGCTGCAGTCAGGTGAGGCCTGCTACCCTGTCTGGTCCTGCCCCTCCTTCCTCGGGGGCGGGGGGTCATTCTCCGCTGGGGCTCTGCTTTATGTGCAGATCCCACTGTTGCCACTCACAAAGGGCCCCCTTCTCCAGCCTCTGCTTCTCTTCTGGCAAAAGAAATCAAGCCGCCCTGAGTGCAGGCTGAGGGCCCAGGTCTCTGCGGGTGGCTCCCGCGGCCTCAGGGTCCCCAGGGCCCCAGGTTTCATCCTGAGGCTTAAAAGGAGCTCCTTAGGACAGTAAGTTGGGCGCTGTCCACAGGGCCTGGGCAGCCCTGTTTCCATATCCACCCTGCACCCCCAACTCCTTCCATTGCCATCAACCTGGGCGTTATCACTTAGACGTCAAATCAGGAGCCCCCCTGGTCAGCCCAGAGCCCTTCCCAGACGCCGGGCAGGAGCCTAGATCCCGGCCTGAGGTTCTTGGCCCCGTCTCCCTGGAGGCCCGGGCCTTCTGACTCTTGGGGAGAGCAGGTGGCAGGTCATTCAGCAATTATCCCTGCCCGTCAGCCCCGCCCTCTAGGGTCCATGTCTCCCTTGTTCCTGCCCTGCCCACTGCATGGCCCGGGTGGGTCTGAACTCCTGGCTCCCTGCCCCTCTCGCTAGCTGTGGTCTTGCTGGCTATGTTCTCAGCAGGCCTCTCAGATCTGGGCTCAGGGCCAGCACTGCACCCCAGCCTTGCTGTGTGGCGGGGCCTGGCCCCCTTGGCCCTGGTTCCCCCTTGCCCAGGGGTCCACCTGACTATGAGGCCCCGTCAGATGTGTGGGAGGAAGTCCATAGTCTGCATTCCAGGCTGTGAACCCCTTCCCCTGCTTGGGCTCACCTGGGGGGAGGGGGGAGTTAGCTGGTGTTGTCCAGGAACCTGCCTGACCTGTCTAGGTGGCATTCCAGTCGAACAATGAGTTCATACAGCCTGGCTACCTGTTGGGGGTCTTTGGGGTTCAGAGAGAAGGGGTGTGATAGCTCCGGGCTCATCCCTACTATGTGAGAACTGACTGAGGACTGGGGCAAGGCTGTGTGGTCCAGCACATCCTAAGAGTGACCAGGTCCCTGCCATTGCAGATGTCACCTCCACCCAGGATGTGAGCCCAAACCCCTCCCCTGCCCCTTGCAGGGTGTCTCTGCCTGGGCCAGAGCAAGTCAGCCTGGGCTCTGCACTTAGAGAGTTCACGCCAGGTGAGAGCATGGGAGGGAGCAGGCTGCTGAGCTGGGGAGGAAAGGGCAGGAGAGAGACCAGACCCTGCCTCTGTGGCCCCTGAGTCACTGCGACCTGCTGAGCTTCATCCCCTCCTGGCCTTGGCCTTGCTGACTGATACAGAACAAGGCTCTGCCCCAGTCTCTCCACTCAGCCCCACTCGTGAGGTCAGGCTAGTGCAGACACCCAGCGAGCAGGTGGGAGGGCTATGAGGGCTGGAGCGCAGCCACAGCGATGTTCCAGGCTGCCTTCTTGGCAAAGAGAGAAGTCGTGGAGGGAAGTCACCTGCGATCCCTGGTGACCTGGCCAGAGATGGACAAGTATCCCGTAGGCATCATCTCATTTGATTATTCCTCCTACAAGCTTTACTTTCTAGATCAAGGAACAGAGCTAAGAGAGGGGAAGTGACTTGCTTAAGGCCTCATGGTGAGACAGTAGCAGACCTGGAACTGGAACGCTGCGTCTACTGTCCTCTTGGCTGGGGGAGGGAGCACAGATGGCCACTGGGTTGGTGAATCTTGTCCCAGGTGTCTGAGAGTCTGGATCTCAGCGTTCTTGGGGGCAGGGGAGTGCCTCTGGGCCATAATGAGAGTCTGAGTACTCTCAGAGACCCCCTAGTCTTACACCCTGACTCTCACCCTAACACCTACCCCTAGCACAGCTCAGATGATTCCCAGAGGGTCCTCACCCCATTGGCCATTTGAGCCAAGAAGCCAGATGAACGAGACCAGGATGTGGCCCAGTGGGCACCCAGGCAGATCACCTAATTGCCTGGGCTGCAGGCACCTGTCTCTTCCCCAAGCCCTGATAAGGTCGGAGACAGGTGGAGGGCGCCAGCCAGGTGTTGGTGCTTGCCCGGATCAAAGGGCCAGGGCTGAGAGCCAGTTGTCTGCTTATTTCTGGGCACCAGGGGCTGCTGGGCCAGGAGACAGGCTGGGATGTGGCTGAGGGCGAGGCCTGGGCCTGCCCCTGCTTTTCTGGTTGGGACCAGAGTGGGAACCTGGCTTGGGAAAAGCCTGCATTCCGTAGCCCCCTTGCAGGTTGCTGCCAGCTCAGAGCTGACCCCTGAGTCTCCAGAAATCTAGCTCTTGGCTCTTCCTGTTTGGGAAACCTGGGCCTCCTTAACCTACACCTAAAGAGGCAGCTGCACGGCAGGCGCTGAGCTGGGCTCTGCCACAGACGCAGTCCCTGCTTTCAGGGAGACCCCTCCATTGATGGGAACAGAAAACACCCAGTCTCCAGCCAGGCCTGGGGATCGGGGGGGGGGGGGGCCAGCTCTGCCTGGACGCAGGTAGAAACGTTTCCTCAAGGAGGGCATGTGAGTGGGGCTTTGAAGGATGAGTTAGAATTTATTCAGGGGAAAGATCATCTCCTCAGTCAGATGGTGTGGATGTGAGAAGCCTTCCATTCCCCTCCCCGTGAATGAAATATGCCAGGAAACATCTAAATTACACTGCTGAGCTTGAACACTAAAGCTAGCAGGACAGTTTCAGAGGCCAGAAGCAAAGAACGGAACTCACACACAGCGGTGGGAGCTGGTATGAAAGCCACAGAGTGTTTTGGGAAAGTATGTCTTAGACGCTTCTCACAGTATTTTAAATGTAAACGTTAAAAAAAATACGTTTTTATTGATTTCAGAGAGAGGAAGGGAGAGGGAGAGATAGAAACATCAATGCCAGAGACACATTGATCAGCTGCCTCCTGCACGCCCCCTACTGGGGATCCAAGCTCACAACCCAGGCATGTGCCCTGACGGGAATCCAACCACGACCTTCTGGTTCATGGGATGACCCTCAGCCAACTGAGCCTTACAGGCTGAAATAATGCAAACATTTCTTATGATGAAACAAATGTAAATATACACACAGCGTAGAGAGAATAGTACAATGACCCTCCATATAGCCGTCACCAGATTCATCAGTGTCTCCGGGCTCCGGGCTTACTTTGTTCTGAGGAGCAGACAGTGCAGACTTGGCTTCTCCTGTCGCTGGGTAGCTTGGTAGCTTGGTTTCCATTCAGAGCCCAGGCAGCTCCCTGATTGCAATCTGTACCCCCAGGCTGGTAGGCAGTGCTTCCCTCTGTGGGAGACATCACCTTCCTGGTTCGGGCTTCATGCAGAGCCTCGTGCAGCCCCTGCCCTGTGCAGTTCTGAGACTTCCCCTGCCTTTCCCGTGTAGACCCCATGTTTCCAGGAACCCAGCAGAGGCCAGTGCAGAACCTCTCGTTAGGGAAGCCTGAGCAGATCCTGGCGGGGACGCAGGGGACCGCTCCCACTGAGGACAAACTCAGATGCGAAATGGGTAGAGCACACAAGGACACCCACTGTGGAGGGAGGGAGTCAGCTGGCCCAGACAGTGGGAAAACCGCAGAAGCCCTGGAGGGACCTGAACACTGGGCAGACTCAACTTGCAAAGCTCTCCGGGAAAGAATAGGATTTATAAGGCAGGAACAGTACCTGATTACAAAGGAACAGGGAGATACTGAAAAGACCTACATTTTAAATTCTAGTGAAAAATCTAATGATTAAAATGAAAAAGGGTAATAATCAGCGTTCTTCACAGGTGGACTAGACCCAGTTGAAGAGAAAATAAGCAAGTTGAAAGACGGAGCTGAGGTAATCAGCATAAGTGCAGCTCGGAGGGGAGAGAGTGAAGGCTGTGATGCTGCTGGCTGGAGGGGGGGGGGCGGGGGATAGGAGGAGGGGCTGGATAGCAGGCAGGGTCTGATGGTGAAAGGCATCTGGGTTTTGTCTGGGGCAATGGGGAGCCAGAGAAGGTTTCAGGGCAGGGCAGGTACATCAGGAGCTTTCCTCCCGGCCCGGTGTGGGGAGGGATGGCAGAGGAGGCTGGACGGCATTTCAGGCCTGAAATGCCTGGGGTTTGCGGAGTCATGAGGAAGTGATAGGATGGGACTTGGGTGGGGGGGAACCCCGCGGCGGGGGGGGGGGGGGGGGGGGGGGGGGGGGGGGGGGGGGGGGGGGAGTGGGGACAGAGGAAGAGCCAGCTCAGACTGAAACCAGACAGCGCATCTGCTTTGGGGTTGAGCCTCCTTCTGGCCTTGCTCCCCTCCCCACTTTGGCCAACATAGTGACATCCTCTGCTTTGATTCTGAAGGCAAAGCTGGGCAGCTCCTGTGGCTACTCCCCCAGCACCTCCCGAGGCCTGAGAGGCCCACCTAGGGCTTCTAACCCCAGCAGACTGTAGAGGAGGAGTGGTTCCCGCAGGAAGTCTGGGCATGGTGGCTTTCAGGCACTGATGGGTCCGGCTGTCCGGGTCCTCCCATCATCTTGGCTGGCCTGGGCTGCCATCCTCCACATGCCCCAGGCAGGGAGGGCGCTAGGCAGAGCCTGGCCCGTGCCCACCCCATGCTGCCCAAGCACTGCTGCCCGCAGGACGTGGAGGAGGCGGATCTTTTCCAAATCACAGGTCAGCCAGACCTGGACTTGGTAAAAATAGTCCTGGTTCAGCTCGGGCCAAGGTGGGGGCTGGAGGTGTGCTCCAAGGCCACAGTGTGGGAGCCAGGGCTCCCCCAGCTCAGACCTTGCCCACTCCTGCTCCAGGACCACCTCCTGGGGTCAGACGGGCCTGCATGTGCACTGAGGGTGGCTCAGCAGCCTGTGGTGGGTCCCAGGGTGTCCTGCCAGGGCACAGAGACCTCAGTGGGGCTGTCCTGAGCTTCTGGGTGCCGGTCCCTCAGTGGACTCCCAAGGGAGAAGGCCTTCAGCCAGCACCCTGAGCCCCTGGACTGCTGTGGGGTGGACAGATGGTGTCCATGCCCTGCCTTCTGGTAATTCTCAGCCACAGGAAGAGGGGGCCTGGCCATCCCACTGGAAGCGGGTGAAGCTCAGCCCTGACTCCCCCGCAACCCCCTACTGTCCCTGCCCGCCCCACCCCACCCCTGGCTCCCTGCTGGCTACTCCATTGTCCCAGACCTGTGGGCTCAGCACACGTGAGTGAGCGAGGGTTTCCCCACACCCAGGCCACAGGATGTCCTCCTGCAGGAGCTGCTGGGAAAGCCAGCCCCAGGGAGATCAGGGGTGGGGCAGCCGGGCTGCCCTGAAAGCTCTCCTGAAACAAACAAAGACGGTGGGGTGGGGGCGGGGCACAGGGAAGCTTCTAGCCGGGCTGGTCTTTATTTGCAGCAGAGCTGCCTACCCTGCTGGCCAGATTGGCCTCTGCGCCCTGCCTGGGACAGGCTCACGCGCCCTGGCTTTGTCTGTGCCCTTCCTCCTGCCAGCAGCATCTTTCCTGTCCTGATTGATTGCGGTCAGCCCCCACCGCTGGCCTGGGACACCCTCTCTCGCCTGCCTTAGGCAGAGCTGAGGGGAGGGCTGCAAAGATGGGTGGTGTCTCCCATTTCCCAGCCAGGGCCACTGATTTGGGGGGGACTTGCCCAAGATGACACTGTGACCCTCCTGACCCCGGACTCCCTTGTCCCCAAGGGAAGGCACTGAGGGAAGAGGGAGCCCCGGGTCAGGAGGGCCAGAGTATCCCCTTGGGCAAGTCCCCCCATGTATCAGGGGCCTCAGCTGTGACATGGTACAGACATGGTGAAGCTCAGGATGATGCCTGGTGACCTCAGCAGGCTGGAACCGGGGTGGGGACAGGGAGTACCCGCTGCAATAGGGGTGCACCTGCAGTCCAGGGTGCCTCTGCCCACCCAGGTGAGCAGGCAGAAAGCTGGGGTAGGGGGTGGTGGACGGGGCTGGGGAGGGGATGGGAGCCAGCAGCTGCCTCCCTGCTCTGCTGCAGGCAGGCAGGTGGGGATGGACCAGGAGGGTCGGGGTCTGGCCAAGGCCCAGCTCACTTCCTTCAGCCCCTCTCCACCCACCAGTGGGGGATTTCCAGTGCGCCCCCTGAAGGGAGAGCATGAAGTATGCTGTGGTTCTCTACCGCCCGCTAACTGAACCCCAAACCTGGTCCTAGTGTTCAGGACCCATCCTCGCTCCACGCCTTACTTATCTCCTGCTGCTGCTTCCACAGCTTCCTCAGCTGTAGCCTGACCCACTTTCCCGCTGTCCCCAATACACTCTGAACTTTCTCTGACCCGGTCGGGACCATCCCTCTTCCTAGCCTGACAGTACGTAGTGTGATTGAGAGCAAGGACTCCGGAGTCAGACAAATTGGGGGTTAAATTCTGGCTCAGCCACACACTAGTTATGTGGTGTCACCCCTCTCAGCCCCTGTTGTCTCCTCTGTGCGATGAAGACAATAGTGAGAATCAGATGTGATAACCTGTGCTTATGCCCAGGGCACATCGTAGGGCCTTGCCTGTAATAAACACCCCGTAAATGATAACCGAGGTTATTAACAGCAGGCACGATGCCTCCTTCACTGTTATACAGGATCAATGATAAGACTTGTAGTTTATAGTTTAAGTGTTATTATCAGGGCCAATTGCAATGCATCCCTCAATGCCCAGCACCGACAGCACCACCTCCGGGAAGCCCGCCTTCATTATCCTGGCAGGAGCTGGCCTTCCTTGCTGGTTCCCGGACATTTTAGCTCTTTACGCTGGGCGGCCCACCCATGGGGTCTGCCCCCGGCACCAGACAGGGTGCAGCTCCCACTCTGATTCTTTGTGCTCACTCCCCACCTAGCACAGACAGGCACAGAGGGAAGAGCATTCTCCCGCCCCCTGACGTGTGTAAGTCCTAATGAGACTGAACTCTCCTTCCTGCCCGTATCCTGGTTTGATCTCAGAAAGGGCCTGGGAGACAGGCCCAGCAGGAAAAGTTCTTTTTCTGGAGTCGAGGAAATAATTTCTGCCTTGATTAATCTAAACAAGGGCCTGGTGTGGACCGGGCGGGGTGTGGCATGAAGCACCTTACAGTCCTTATCTCATCCTCTGCCAAGAGCAGCTGGGCAGTCGCTATGTTTATCTTCATTTTACAGATGAGGAAGTTGGCCTGTGGAAATGACTTAGACCTGCGCCTAAGAGTCAGTTAGATTTTTGGGAATTGTGTGAGCTGGTTTTTAAATACAACCATTATTAAAAACTAAATTATGTGAACTTACGATTAAAAAACTTATATTAAAAACGAAGGTAATAGCCCTGGCCAGGGGTTGGGTGTCGTCCTGTGCATCTAGAGGTTGCACAGGACATAGCCCAGGGTTTTGGGCTCCATTCCCAGTAGGGGTTGTGCAGAAAGCAGCTGATCAATGTTTCTCTCATTGATGTTTCTCTCCTCCCTCTCCCTTCACTCTTTCTAAAACCATTAAAAACAGCCCTAGCCTGTTTGGCTCAGTGGATAGAGTGTCGGCCTGTGGACTAAAGGTTCCTGGGTTTGATTCTACTCAGGGGCATGTACCTTGGTTGCAGGCTCCATCCCCAGCCCTGGTCCATGTGTGTGCGGGAGGCAACCAATTGATGTGTCTCTCTCACATCAATGTTTCTCTCTGTCTCTCCCTCTCCCTGCCACTCTCTAAAAATTAATGGAAAAATACTCTCACGTGAGGATTAACACCCTCCCCAAATAATAATAAAATCAAATTCATAAAAACATTTAAAAAAACACAAAAAGGTATTAAGTACAATTCATCACTTCTTAATTATTTTACTATGTTTTACTTTTATCTGTGTTCTTAAAGCTTTTTACTTCTATTATACCTGTCCGGTAGAAATACTGTATTATACAGTGCTGTGTGGAACAATTGACATCACATTGGTAGCTTGAAATCAGCCAGGGCGGGGAGTATTTACACCATGGAAATTGACAAACAGTATACATCAGGAGAGCCAGTTGTTCAACATTTATCAGCACACCACTCACTGAGGTGCGGAGAGGCTGTGACCTGCTTAGGTCACCCAGCTGGGAAAGAACAGAGTGGACTTAGAACCCAGGCAGTGTGTCACTGGTGCCCACTTTTTTGCACCTCTATGTTGATTATGTCCAAGGTCCCAGTCACACCCAGTTGGGATTAACAGGCCCTCCACACACCCCGTACATACTCACTGTTCTCACTAGGATAAGAGACCGCCGCCACACCCTCCAGCCAGCCCTCTCCCCTAGTTCACCTCCTTCCCTCTTTCCTCCCCTCCCCCTTTCTCTTTACCAATCCAGCCTCCCTGGGGACTCGGGTCTTGAGAGAGCAGCCCCTGCCCATGTGCACATTCAGCCTGGTGTCAGAGGCCAGTCACTGGCCACCTTGCCTGCCCACTCCCAGCCTTTGTCTGGCCATCTGCCCATCAGCTGTGGGACTGACTTCCTGGGGGGGAGGGTGGGGGTAAAAGGGGGACTGCCTTGCCTGTTGACCCAGAGCCTTCCTTTGCTTGCTGGCCTCTTTATCCCACCTGGGACCTCCAAGGCCCCTCCCATCACTGGCAGTGGCATCCCCACCAAGTCCTCTGAGGCTCTGCCCTTGCCTTGTTTTGGAAGAACAGAACCAGGTCAGATCACTCCTCTGCACAGCATCCTCCAGTGTTTTCCTTTCTCACCCCAGAAGCCCCAGCATCACAATGGGCCATAAGGCCCCAACCCATCTGGCCTTTCCCCCCCTTTGCCTCTCTTGTTCCAGCCACTCTGGCCTCTTTGCTGTTCTCAGATATGCTAAGTACACTCCGGCCCCAGGGCCTTTGTACTGCCATTCTTGCCCCAATATATGCATGATTTGTTTTTTCACCTCCTCCAGATCTGTGCTGAAATGTCAATTTCTCTGACCCTTCTATTTATTTTATTTTTTAAAAATTGATTTCAGAGAGGAAGGAGAGAGAGAGAAACATCAATGATGAGAGAGAATCATTGATCAGCTGCCTCCTGCATGCCCCACACTGGGGTTGGAGCCCGAAACTCAGCTGATGCTCTATCCACTGAGCCAAACCACCTAGGGGCTGCCTGTTTTGTTGGATGGGATGGACGAATGAATAAATGAATGAATGAACAAATGAACCACAGTGTTTCCAAATGTCAGGGAAGCCTTGCAGCCTGCTGGGAGTGAGGACGCTGTGCTGTGTCAGGGGTGGGAGTTCCTGCCCAGCCCTGCCCTGACTGGCTGTGACCTTGGGTCGTTCCCTTCCCTTCTTTCCCAAGTCTGACGAGGAAGGCCGTGTGGCCAGGCATCAGGACCGCTGGCTATGGAGACAGACAGGAGGGGTCAAATCCCCATTGGGCTGCTCACTACTGGGGGGGCCCTGGGCAAGTCGCTTCTCCCTGAGCCTGTCTCCCATCTGTGAGGTGGGATGGGCTGGAACGGAGGCTGTGTGGAGAGGCCTGGCGCAGCTCTTGGCATAGAGACGCTGTTCGACTGTACATTTTACCGTTTTAAAAGTACCCAAAGGGCTCCCCTCCAGCTGGGTAAGCTGTGGGCCTGCATAGAGAGGATGGGGCCGCAGAATCACCTGAACCCAGAGGACCTTCCTGCCGCCCCAGGGCCCAGGCCTGGCTGAGGTTGCTTCCCCATCACCATCACCATTTATCCTTAACCTGTGCTTTGTCTCTGGGGTGGCTGCCTCAGGCCCTGGCCCAGGCTAAGCTTTGTCCCCTGGGCTCTGGCCTCGAGCTGGGTGGTGTGGGCAGGTGGGTCCAGGCTCAGGGACCCTGCACCAGCCCTCACGCTCTCCTCTGCCGGCACAGTGTTCATCTGCAGCTTCATGGTGGCGGCCCCCATCTTCGGCTACCTGGGCGACCGCTTCAACAGGAAGGTGATCCTCAGCTGCGGCATCTTCTTCTGGTCGGCGGTCACGTTCTCCAGCTCCTTCATCTCCCAGCAGGTGAGCCTGGCTGGACTGCCTGCCGGAAACCCTGAGTGTCCATCCGTTCCTCCAGCGGGTGCGGTCTGATTAACCTGTCCTAGTCTAGACTAGGGGTTCCAGCGCCTTTGCTCCAACTCCAGATAGTATCCTCCAAAGACAATGGGATGGGGGTGGGGAGGGTCTTTGGGGACTTTTAGAAACTGGCCCTGCAAATAGGGCCTCCCCACACTGGTCGGAACTGAGGGACCCACAGCCCAGCAGCCTGACTCTCTAAGCTGCCTCGGATGCGAGGAACACGGGGAACTAGGAGTTCCCTAGTGTGGCCATTATCTTGCTGTGTGACCACAGGTGAGCCACTAGCCCTGTCTGGGCCTCCCACAGTTTGCTCGTCTTTTGATAGCCAGCTAACTACTTGGATCAAAGTCTTAGGGCAGCCAGCATCACTTCAACATAAGGAAGGTGTTTCTTACTCGGCTCTCACAGTTCTGGGTTTGAATATATCAATTCTGTTTCCCACTCAGCTTTGTGATCTGGAGAAATTTACTTAACCTCTCTGAGACTCAGTTTCTTTATCTCTAAAATGGGGATAATACTGTTCAGCGTAAAGGGTTATTGTGAGAAATAACTAAGCCAATGAATATCTAGGCCCTGGAACATGGCAGGTGTTCAGCAAATCATTCTTCCAAAAAGGAGATATGTTGCTTTGAGAGGTAGTGAGTTTCCCATCACTAGGGATGTTCAAGCAGAGGAAGGACAGTCACATGCTGGTGACAGTAGAGGGAGAAAATACCTGACAGTAGAGGGGAGAATACCAGATCTGTCCTCTAGAAGTTTCAGCTCAGGGGACAGAGGAGGAGACCCTGGCCCTGTCCTTGGCAGCACCAAGGCTGGGGGTGGGAAGATGTGACAGAAGGTCCCATGTTTAGAGCCTTCGAGTTGTGCAAAGTGCTGAGAGTCGATGGAAGGAGCGCAGCCTCTTAAAACCTATGGTGTAGGGAAGGCTTCCTCGAGGAGGTGGCATCGAGCTGGGCAGGCAGGACGGGGAGACGAGGCCTTTTGGTGACGACAGCGTGGCCAGAAGGAGCAGACTCACGGGTGCAGACGGTGATGTGTGTTCAGAAACTGAGGAAGAGTGTTTTGGCTGGAAAGGAAGGCAGGGACCAAGTGAAGGGGAGCTTCGGATGCCAGGCGGGAGGGCCTGGCTTGCTCCTGAGGTTCCGGGAAGAAGGACGTGGTGAGTCAGGTTGACGTTGGCCGAGAGGAGGTTGGAAGCCAGGGCAGGGGGAATCCACAGGTTTGGGGATACAACTGTTTTTCATGGGCCACTTCAGGGGAAGGTCCAAGCCACAATGTCCACCTGATACCCACAGTAAAAGATGGGGCCTGGACCAGAAGCCTCTAGGACACTGGTTCTCAACCTTCTGGCCCTTTAAATACAGTTCCTCATGGTGTGACCCGACCATAACATTATTTTCGTTGCTGCTTCATCACTGTAATGTTGCTGTTGTTATGAATCGTAATGTAAATATCTGATATGCAGGATGGTCCTACGCGACCCCTGTGAAAGGGTCGTTTGACCGCCAAAGGGGTCGCGACCCACAGGTTGAGAACCGCTGCTCTAGGGCCTTGCCCCGGCCTGGCCAGGCCCCTGGTCTTCTGATCTTTGGTGCTATTTCTGGGACTGACCAGTGAGTCCAGGACCAGGCTGCCAGGGCTGAGCCCCCTCCAGGTGTGTAGAGGAGAGAGGATCGGGGAGAGAAGATGAGCAGAGGCAGAGAGAGAAGCAGTCAGGTCACCCCAATTACTCTATAAACTCACCGCAAGCACAGTCCGAGCCGCACAGAATTCTGAAGTTCATGTGGCAGAGAAAACGCCTAGGAACAGCCGGGAACACGGTAAACAATAACAGCGAAAGGGACTTGCCCTGTCTGTTATTCCAATGTGGCTGTCCTACCTGGGACAGCAGAGGGACAGACGAAGAGCTCGGGAAACACAGTCCTCCTTCCTATGGGAATGGGGTGTCGCATGAAAATTGCATCTCATGGTTTCGGGAGAACTCACCGTCCATCTGGATGAACCATAAAGTTGAGCCCGTATTTCAAACCACGCGTCAAAATAAATCCCGGCTAAGTCAGAGTAAAGTGAAAAGTGAACTATAACCGTGTAGAACTATAAATCAAGCAAAAGACAACCCAGTGGGAAAACAGGCGAAGGATAGTGACTGGCAGTCGCAGGGGAAGATACCCAGTGGGCACTGGCAGCAGGAAGAGACTGAACGCTCACAAGTCATCAGGGAAATGCAAATGAAAGCAACAATGAGATACCATTTCACACCCATCAGATTGGTAACAATTAGAAAGACTGGCAATACTAAGTGTGATTCAAGCTGCTGGTGGGAGTGTGAATGGATCGAGACTCTTCAGAGAGCAACTTGGCGGCGGGGCTTTGCAAATTCTAGCTGCGTAAATCCCACAGCCCAGCTGTTTACTTTGAGGTCTGTGCCCCAGCCAGCAACTCCAGCTTGGGGACACGAGTGCATATGAGGATGTTTGCTGTGTCTCAAAATAGAAAAAAAAAAAAAAAGGGAGACTAACGAAAGGACCATGACTGGGGGAAGCCCAGACAAAATGGTCTTCTTAGGAGACGTTTCTCTTTGTCAATACTCACCCGAGGAGAGGATATTTTTTCCCATTGATCTTTAGAGAGAGTAGAAGCGAGGAGGAAGAGAGAGAGGGAGAGGGGTGAGAAATGTTGATGTGAGAGAGACACATCATTTGGTTGCCTCCGGAACGCACCCAGACTGGGGCCAGGTATTGAACCTGCCTGAGACCCTCCGATGCGTGGGCCGGCGCTCTAGCCACTGAGCCGTGGCAGCCAGGGCATCTTCGGTGACTCCTAATCACAAAAGAAGGAACTGGATCTATATTAAAAGATAAGAATGAGGGAAAGAACAAGTTGTGGGACAAGATTCACGGAATGGTTCCTTTTATGGTCATTTTTTTCAAAGCACCCGGGACACCAACCGCTGTTCGTTGGTACGTGAGTGTGTAAGCAACAAGTGCACAGAGCAGTGGGCTGGGGGGCGGGGGGAGAGTGGGGATCAATAGGATCCCTGGTCAGACAGGCAGGGCTTGCTTGCTTGCTCCTGTACCGAGGAGAATGGCTGAGCACACCCCTCCCAGTCTCGGTCCCTCTACAGTAACATACCGGAGAACACGTCTCATTTGGGGATGGGATAGGCCTTCCTGAAGAAGGTGTGGAGCCCAGAAGCCATTGGGGAGAAATGAGCAGACCGGACATTCTCGAATTAAACAACGCGAATGAAGCTTCTGCCTGGAGGAACTCCACACACAAAGGGGAGAGAAAGATGCCGGAGACTATTTGTGACGTACGCAATAAAGGGTGTCCAGCCAGCTAACAGAAGTCAAGGCAAGAAAGACAGTCCAACAAAAAATAGGCAAGGGTCCTAACCGGTTTGGCTCAGTGGATAGAGCGTCGGCCTGTGGACTCCAAGGTCCCAGGTTCAATTCCGGTCAAGGGCATGTGCCTTGGTTGTGGGTACATCCCCAGTAGGGGGTGTGCAGGAGGCAGCTGATCAATGTTTCTCTCTCATCAATGTTTCTAGCTCTCTATCCCTCTCCCCTCCTCTCTGTAAAAAATCAATAAAATATATTAAAAAAAAAAAAAAGGCAAAGGCTGTCGGCAGATATTCTCCAGGAAGAGAAGCAGGAACAAGGAACCAGGGGAAGACTCGGGGATGGAGAGAGTGACGAGCGATAGAAATGAGAGGTGCAGAGATGGCTGAGCAGGACCAGTGACTCAGAGAAAGGACCGGGAAAGAGCCGGGCAGATGGAGAGAGGGAGCCAGGCAGGGGAGGGCTGGATGTGGGCGATGCTGGCCGGATGGGTGGTCAGGGTGGGGCGGGGAAAGATGACCAGGCTGGGTTCTCAGGCCCTGGGCAGCTGGGGACAGAGAGGACCGGTCCACATCAAAGGGGTCGTACACTGGCAGCTGGCACGCCCCACCCTTCCCAGATGAGCAGGGCTGAGTGCTTTGGTGTGTGTGTGTGTGTGTGTGTGTGTGTGTGTCGGGGGGCGGGGGAGCACCAAGCACGGGACTGCCCTGCCCACTCCACACTCCCACTTGCTCCTCAGTGCTGCCAGTGCCAGCCAAGGGTGGGTGGGACACAGAGGGGGGTGACTCGAGACTCCCAAGGCGGGGCCAGAACTCCGGGAGGAAGTCTCCCAACTGGGGTGGTGGTGAAGACATAGGCGTATGTCCACCGTGCTTACGAGGACAGAGGGGGCCTGTCTGGGCCAGAACTGCAACCCTCAACCAGGGGTTGGGCTCCAACCTCTCCCCCAGCTCCTGGACCCTGCAGGGGTGTGGGGCTAAGTGGGGGCCGAGGATGCGCAGGCGGAGGAGCAGGACAGTCCCCAGCATTCTCTGCCTCTCCCTCCCCCACAGCACTTCTGGCTGCTGGTGGTGTCCCGGGGGCTGGTGGGCATCGGGGAGGCCAGCTACTCCACCATCGCGCCCACCATCATCGGCGACCTCTTCACCAAGAACACGCGCACGCTCATGCTGTCCGTCTTCTACTTCGCCATTCCGCTGGGCAGGTGAGGGTCCGGGCAGGGGCCGCTCCAGCCCTGACCACGCCTCTCCCTGAGCTTTGGTCCTGGCGACCTAAACACGCGGGGGGTCAGCCTTGGGGAAACGCTGGACCTGCTCTCCAGGCGGCTGGCCGCTGGACCTGCTCTCCAGGCGGCTGGCCGGGTGTTTGGGGCAGGTGGGCAGGGGTCCTGCTCGTGGACGGTGAGCGTCGCCCACCCCCACCCCCTGTCCTGCTGACTGTGCTTGTCTTCTCTGCAGCGGCCTGGGCTACATCACTGGCTCCAGCGTGAAGCAGGCAGCCGGAGACTGGCACTGGGCCTTGCGGGTAAGGACACCCCTAGACCAGCTTGTGCCCAGGTCACCCAGAGATCCAGGGACAGACCCCAGGCTAGGATGCAGGCCTCAGCCTCCAGGCTTCCCGCCCCGCAGGCCTGCACTCTGTTGGGGAATCCAGGTGTGAGCAGAGCCCAGGTCAGGCCCATCACCTCCAGGCTGAGGGGACGAACTCTCCCAGCAGGTCAGGAAATTCCAGATCCACGATGGCGCTTCCTGCTGTGAGCGCTAGCTCTGTGCTAGGGCGAGGCTGAGACAAGACCTCTTGGGGGCCTGCAGCCACTTCCTGTCCCCGGAAACAGAGATCCCCAGTCTCGCAGAGGAGAGGAAACTAAGACAAAGTGTTTTTTCCTCAAAAGCAGGAAGGAAGCAGCCTCCGTGGAATTCCTTAATGGGAGTGGGAGCGCACGGAGAGGCTCCAGGCCTGGGGGGAGGGAGCTGGTTTCCCAGTTCTCATGAGCTGGTGGAGGAGCCAGCACCTTGGAATCCAGGCTGCCAAAGTGGCCCCCCATCTGGAGAGAGGGCTGGGGCCTGGAGCTTCTGTCCTCACACGTGGCAGGACCCAGGGAAGACCCCCAGGGGGCCCTGAGCCTCTGTTCTGAGGCCACATGGGCCCCTCCCACACGATAACCTACCTGGTCTACGTGCTGGAGGCCTCATGGCCAGCCAGTCCCTTCCCAGTGGCCCGCAGGGCAAGGACCTGCCTGGGAAGGTCTCCCAGACCCAGGGGTTCAGGCAGGGCTGGTGTCTGGCTCCCTGCCCACAGGCACTCTCTCCTCTCCCACTCACCATTCCACATGCCTGTCCATTACCTGCCTGTCTTCCTTCTTTCCATCCATCCATCCATCACCCACCCAGCCGTCTAGCCATCTTCCTGCTGTTCCGTGTGTTAATGCATCCATCCAGTGATTCATCGTCCCGTCGTCCATCTTCCTGTCTGTGAATTCACTCATCCATCCATTCTTCCTTCCATCTGTCTGTCCACATAGTCAGCCATCTATCCTCCCTCCTCTATCCTCCCTTCTTCCTTCGGTCCCCCCTCTCATCCTGCCCCTGCTCTGGACACTGCAGGTTGAGCCCCCAAGCCCTTTTTGCTGACCTCATTCCCAGCGGCTTTGCTCAGCAGCCCCATGGGGAAGGCTGGGCAGATGCCAGCCCAGAGGAACCTGGAGCCCAGAGCTCAGAGTGTGACTTGCCTGGGCTCCCCCTCCTGGTGCAGCAGAGACAATGACGGCTTGGCCCTGGCTGACCTGGTGCTCCCTGTGCCATCAGGTGTCCCCTATCGCGGGCATGATCACAGGGACGCTCATCCTTGTCCTGGTCCCAGCCACCAAGAGAGGCCATGCTGATCAGCTCGGGGGGCAGCTCAAGGCACGGACCTCGTGGCTCCGAGACATGAAGGCCCTGATCCGCAAGTGAGTCCTGCTGAGGGGGGGAGGGTGGTGAGAAGAGGGGTGGCCCACCCAGCACCCGCGGCTGGACTCCCTGCTGTCTCCGCTGCCAGCGGTGCTGGGAGTGACATGGTGGCCACGTGTTGATGACTCTGCTGCCAAGGCCCTCACGCCCAGAGCCCGCAAGGGGAGACAGCAGAGCCTTCCACCCCAGGGGCAGTGGGGGGCGAAGGCTGCCTCCGGGCCCCGCTCAGTGTCACTGCCCGGCCTCTCCCCAGCCGCAGCTACGTCTTCTCCTCCCTGGCCACGTCGGCCGTGTCCTTCGCCACAGGGGCCCTGGGCATGTGGATCCCGCTGTACCTGTACCGCGCCCAAGTCGTGCAGAAGACGGCAGAGGCGTGCAGCAGCCCGCCCTGTGGGGCCAAGGACAGGTGGGGCCAGGCCCAGGTGGGGGAGGTGGGTGGCAGGGTGGCGAGGGATGCTGGACAGAGGTGCCAGCCCTCTGCCCCAGCGTTGGCCTTCCTCTCAACCCAACCCCCACCATCCTCTGTCCCACAGCCTCATCTTTGGGGCCATCACCTGCTTTACGGGCTTCCTGGGTGTGGTCACGGGGGCAGGAGCCACTCGCTGGTGCCGCCTGCGGACCCAGCGAGCCGACCCGCTGGTGTGTGCTGTGGGCATGCTGGGCTCTGCCATCTTCATCTGCCTCATCTTCGTGGCCGCCAAGAGCAGCATCGTGGGGGCCTATGTGAGTGCAGTGGGGGGCTCTAGGGTGGTGGGGAGCGGCCTGGCAGAAGTAGTGTGATTTATGGGGCCCTCCCTCCATGGGGAGGCCCTATGTGCCTGCCCCTGTTCTGTCCAGGGCCTGGCTGTGGGCATCTTGATAAGCCACACACTCCTCACGAGCTGACTGCTGGGAGCTGCAGGCCAGGGAAGGCTGGGAGGCTTTGGGGTTCCCTGCCTGCAGCCAGGGTGCAGGGAGCAAGCTGAGGCCACAGGTGGGTGTGTGGGGCTTCCTGATGCTTGTTCTGGTCTCTCCTGGGCAGATCTGCATCTTTGTTGGGGAGACGCTGCTGTTTTCTAACTGGGCCATCACCGCAGACATCCTCATGGTGAGGCAGGCTGAGGTCGCCTCTGCTGACCAGGCCTCTTGACTCTCCGGGCAGCTGGGGAGGGCGAAGGAAGGGGAGGAAGAGCTGTGGTGGTGGTGGTGGTGGCAGGTTGGGAAGGTGAGCCTGGAGGCAGGGAGGTGATCAGAGATGCTGGGGTCTGCATGGAGCAGGGCCTGAAATTGGAATGTTGAGCAGGCAGGATGGATGTGGAGACTGGGTGGGGAGGGCATGTCTGGAGGCTCAGGTCTGTGGCCGGGAGGCTGGCAGTGCCAGGCTGGCACTGAGGGGGTGCCGCCTGCCAGGGCTCCTCCCCCAGGGTCTGAGCTTCCATCCATCCAGCTCAGCCTGGGTCCCAGGCGTGCCTGCCTGAGTGCCCGCGGCTGGGCTGTGGCCAGGCGGACAGAGGCCGGCTTCACAGAGCCAACAATGGGCTCCAGACCAGCCGGCTGGGGACAAAGGGCTGTCTGAGCGCAGGGGACAGGGCTTGAGTCCCTGGGCGAGGTTGGGTGCGGCCCGGGAGGGGCTGTGGGCGCTGGCAGTGGTCCTGGTCAGTTGCAGCAGTCTGAGGGTGGTGAGGGTTGGGGAAGGGGTGACACCTGGTCCTATGCCCTGGGCTCTAAGTCAGTGTCAGGAGAGAACTGGGAGAAGGGGGGTGCAGAGCCCAGCAGGGTGGGGGTGGGGAGAGTGTCAGGGACAGGCCCTAGGGGCAGGAGGCTGAGGGCTCCTCTGGGCTGACCCTGGGGCACTCAGGGTTTGGTGCCACAGTAGGGGTCAGCCCAGGGGATCAGAGGCAGCCGGGTGCTGGGCTCCTGCCAGCCCCTCTTCTCCAGGAAGGCTGCCCTGCCCACCAGCTTCCTGCAACTCTGCCTCCCTGAACCGTCTCTTTGTCACCCACACCAGGGACTGGGCTGGGGGACAGAGGGGGGTCTGACTCAACTTTGTGCCTCAGCATGGAGCCAAGCAGGATGGCAGGGTTGGGGCGGGGTGTCACTGCACGTGCCCAGAGTGGAGGGAGGAGGAATCAGTCTGAATCAAGTGTGCTTGGTGCAGGGCAGGAGCCCCTCCCTGCCTCTGCCCCCAGGGGCAGCCCCAGCTGCTGACAGGGTTTGGTCTCAGGGAAATCATGTCCCATTTTATTAAGTGTCACAGCCACGTGACGATGGTTGGAAATGGGGCCACACAATCCCATCGGGTCCAGGTCTCCTCCCTGCCCCCTGTAAGGGGTGCCCAGGGGGCACTGGCTGTTCCTAGATACGGCAGCTTGAGCTCAGGGCCAGGGGCTGCTGCCTGCCCGTGCTCCTCCTCTGGCCTTGTGGTTAGGGCCTGCTTGGTCTGGTGGGTTCCTGGGCCCAGCAGCTCCAGGCACTTGGTACGTAGGGTGCCCAGGGATGAAAGTGCAGGCTCTTCCAGGTAGGATTCCCCCTCCCCTTCCTACCCCCCCCCCCCCCCCCCCCCCCCCCCCCCCCCCCCCCCCCCCCCCCCGCCCGCCACGTCACAGGCCCACTTGGCCTTGCCAGGTCCTCTTGGAGGGGAACCCAGGTGGGTCTTTTTTTTTTTTTTTTCCAGGTGGGTCTTTAGCTGGGGGAGGTGAGGGCAGGTGGCTGCGCAGTCAGGGGCTGGGCCCAGCATTGCCTGACCCTTGTGCAACCTGCGTCCCTCTGGCCTGTTTCCCTGACCATTGCAGCCCACTCTCCAAGAGCCCAGTGCAGAATCGAAGGCAGCCAGTCTGTGAGCTGGGGATGAGCAGAGGGCCCTGGGGCAGAGGGGGCGGGAGAAGGGCTGAGGGGGGTGAGGTGCTAAGACACCAGGGCAGAAGGGATCTTCAGAAGTGTCCCGACCCCTGGGATGAGGCCAGGTGGTAGGCCTGGCTCCTCTGGCCTGACCTGCCACCTCTTCCACAGTACGTGGTCATCCCCACGAGACGGGCCACCGCTGTGGCCCTGCAGAGCTTCACCTCTCACCTGCTGGGGGATGCTGGCAGCCCCTACCTCATCGGCTTTGTGAGTGCCTGGGTGGGAGTGGCCATGGTGGGTGACGGGCGGCAGGAGTTGGCCTGCCTTGACACGCACCCGCAATCCTCACAGATCTCCGACCTGATCCGCCAGAGCACCAAGGACTCCCCGCTCTGGGAGTTCCTGAGCCTGGGCTACGCCCTCATGCTCTGTCCCTTCGTCGTGGTCCTGGGCGGCATGTTCTTCCTGGCCACTGCCCTCTTCTTCCTCAGTGACCGTGCCAAGGCCGAGCAGCAGTGAGTGGGTGTGGGTGGGCTTGCTGCCTCCGCTGCCACAACCCTGCCTGGGTGGGAGGTGGGTGGGCCGCCTGGCCCCTGGGGTCCCGCCTTCCTGACCTCTTGATGGAGCCGTGGGAGCCCCCGGAGAACCAGCTGTGCCTGGGGCTCAAGGCTTGGGTTTTTCTTGGAGTTAATGGTTTTCAGAGCTGGGACCCCCTCCCCATTTCTCTCATTTTCTGACTTTCTCTTTACTCTTCTCTTTCTTTCCTCTCCCCACCCCTGGGCTCTCCCACCTCCCCCTGGGGCTGACGAGGTCCCTGCCCAGCACGTCCGGTCAACCGGCCCCCGGGATTCGATGTGCCAGAGCAGTGCCCGGCCCCGGCCCCCGCTGATGTGCCACCTTGACCCCTGCCCGTCTCTCCCCCAGGGCCAACGAGCTGGCGATGCCACCCGCATCCATGAAGGTCTGAGGCGGTGAGTACAGGCCAGGGAGGCTGAGGGGGCTCCAGGGCGGAGAAGCGGGATTAGGGAGGGGGCTCAGGGCACTTCCTCCTGACGCACTGCCCATAGTGACTGGAGGATTGTGGGAGGGGTGCAGGCTCGCTCTTCCAGTAAATCAGCCCCTTCCTTCCTTGGAAGGGCGGAGGGCATAGGTCAAGGCCATGACTGGCCAGGCCTCCCTGCTCTGTCACCTGAATTGTCCTAGAGGTGCCAGGGCCTGACTCCTGCTTTGACCTTCCTCTGGACCTAGCCCCTGGGGCAGCACTTCCTAGTTGTGCAAGACCTAAGGTCACCACTCCATACCCTGCCCCCAGGGCCCAGAAGTCATTTCTCCAAACAGCCAGGGAAAGGAAGCTTTAAAAATGATGCCTCCTGAAGCCCCACCTCTGACCGCTGACCCCTCCTTCCCTCTAGGTGCCTCTGGAACTATGAAGAATGCTCGCTCCCTAGTCTGGGAAATGTCCTTCAGCATCCCAGTCCCGCTGGGCTGTCCAGCTTTCCACGTGACCCACGGCTGGACGCCCATCTCTGGTCTGGGACAGCTGAGTGGCCGTGGCTCCAAGAGGCCGTGTCCTCAACTAACCGGGAAGGCTGTGTGTGCTGGGGCCACGGGGTCAGACAGACCCCCAGCCCTGGGTGTGGACTGCAGAGCCGCTGGGACCCAGGGAGAAGACGGCCCGCAGTGAGTGTGTGGAGAGAGCCTGGCCTGTCACCAGCTTACACCGTCCTGGGCCAGTCCCTGACCTCCGCAGACCGTGGGGCCAGGGAGTCACACTTGGCAGTGCAGCTGGCCGGGCAAGGCACCGCCGGCAGCTCTGAAGACCCAGCAGCGCCCGGACTGCGCAGGGAGGTCGCCCAGGCCTCAGGGCGGCCCTTCAGGCTCTGAGGCTCCCTGGTGTGTGGGCACCGTAGCCTTTCAGCTGAGCCTCTGGACTCAACCTGGCAGAGCTGGGCAGCTGTTGCTGAGAACTTCCTAGCCTGGCAGGTCACTCTAGAGGGCACTTGTCTCCATGGCTTTGGCCGGGCTTAGCCTGGGTCCCCTAGGTGGGGACCACCCCACCAAGGAGCTGTCATCACCGGGGGTGAAGGCCCTGGTGCTTGCTGCAAGCCACCTGTGTCCCAGGCCTGAGATCACTGGGGTCGCCCACCACACAGGGCTCCTTGAAGCCCCTGGAAAACCTGTTCATCTGAACCCCCCACAGGAGCCGACCACTCCTGCCCCACACTGGGTTCTTTCCAGGGGCAGGGTCCCGGGGCACTATTCCCAGAATCCCTGGGGCAGTGGCCAGGGCTCTGACAGCCAGAGGAAGCAGCCTTCCACTCAGCTTCCTGACCCAGGGAGTAGCCTGGTGGAGGCCGACATCCCAGAACCATCTCCATCAACAGCTGCTGCTGCTCACGTGCATTTCCACAGCCCACTACTGCCCCCGCCGCCTGCCACCCCTGTGGTCCTGTCTGCATATACCACCCCACGCTCATAGCCACGTGCAGGGTGCAGCTGCCAAATGTCACCCGAGCCCTGGTCCCCAGCGTGCAGCTTCTCACGTCCGCTCTGCTCCACTCCCTCCCTGCACATGTGCTGGGTGGGGCCTAGTGGCCAGGAGCCCCTCTGAGCCAGCCCAGACAATGCTCGCTGCCCTGTAGTTACTGGTTGGTGTGGCTTCAGTGGTGTGGAAGCTACTGGAAAACCCACTCCCTGCCATGCTCTGGGGCACCCTGGGGGCCTGGCAAGGGGGTGGGATCCCCAAAGACCAGTCTGGCCTCCACCCCCACCCCAGCCTCAACCGGGGCCCCAGCAATGTTTTCTTGTTGTACAAGAACCAGGTCCAAGTGTTGCCTCCTCTTCCTTCCGGAAGCCAAACTGCTCCTTTATTTTTTAGAGCTGCTGATTGTGAATCTCAGAGTCTTAAGAGAAGCCAAATATATTCCTCTTGTAAATGAAGAAATAAACCTATTTAAATCATGCCCTGGTGGCTCTTGCAGGAAAGCAGTGTGGGGGGAGGGCACAAGGAGTGGGTGCACCTGTGCTCAGCCAGCATGGTGGCCAGGCCTGCACTGGTGGGGGTCCACGAGCTGACCCACCTGAACACGAGCCCTGACTTGGGCCACACTGCCAGGAGCCAGGGTCCCAGCCCCATATAATGCACCTGTGCTCTGGGCTGAGCAACAGGACAGCAGCCCAGGCCAGGCCATGCAGGAATGGACTCGGGTTGCCCCAGCTGCAGCAGGACCTCCCCGCACACCCTCTCCCCCTCCCCCCCGTACCAAAAGGCAGTACCTCAGAGTGGCTGGTTTATTGAAATCCTGGTGAAAAAATAGGAGTCTCTCGGACTGACGGGGAGGCTGAGGGGCAGGGCGGCACTCAGGGTTTTGTGGCCTTCTGCAGCTGTGCTTTCTTCTTCTTGGCCCCACTCTGGAGAAGCCTGGGGCTCCTGCTGGCCAAAGGCAACCTCAATCTTGCCTTTTTCCGGTGCACCGCCGACTGTGGCGATTTGCCTGAGACCCCCTTTTGGGGCAGCTCCTCCCGATGCTGCTTTTCCACAGCAGGCTCTGTGGGGGACACAGGCGTGTCTCCGTTCACCTGGGACAGCTTCCGGTTTCTCTTCTGTAGCTTTGGAGTCTTGGCCGGGGTCTCCAACTGTGGCGATTTGCCTGAGACCCCCTTTTGGGGCAGCTCCTCCTGATGCTGCTTTTCCACAGCTGGCTTCGTGGGGGACACAGGCACATCTCCGTTCACCTGGGACAGCTTCCGGTTTCTCTTCTGGAGCTTTGGGGTCTTGGCCGGGGGCTCCAACTGTGGCGATTTGCCTGAGACCCCCTTTTGGGGCAGCTCCTTCCGATGCTGCTTTTCCACAGCTGGCTTCGTGGGGGACACAGGCGTGTCTCCGTTCACCTGGGACAGCTTCCGGTTTCTCTTCTGCAGCTTCGGGGTCTTGGCCGGGGGCTCTGGGGACAGACTCTCGGTGGCAGGACTCTTGGCAGCAGGCGTCCCTTCCACCTGGGCCTGGGCTGCAACCTTAGCCTTCTTCCGTTTCCTCTTCTTGCCTGTGCTGGGGGGCTGGGGCTGGTCCCCGCTGGTGGCTGCAGACTTGGCTTCCTCCTCCTCTGGGATGCCCTCTGACTTGCGTTTCTTGCGCTTCTTAGTCTCTGGCAAGAATCCCTTTTTCTTCCGTTTCATGCTAACAGGGCTTTGCGTGGCACTAACTTCCTTGGCATTCTTCTTCTCCGACTTGGGGCGCCTGGGAGGAAGTGAGCAAAGTAAGGAAGCATCCAGTGAGGGCAGAGATAGAGTGTCCTCCATCTCTGGGGTCCTTGGGACCCAACTGCCCACACTGGGCACGCCAAGTCAGAATGTGTGCAGTGTGGGGGTCGCTCCAGCCCTCCCAAGGTGTGGGCCCTCCTCCCAGAACCTACTGGACTCCGAGGACCCTCATGGCCTGCCAGTAGATGTCGTAGAGGCGGCTGGACCCAGCCACAAGCTCCTTCTGCCGCGCCCTGTGCTGCAGGTGCTGCTGCTGGCTCTGCAGCACACCCCGCACAGCGGTCAGGTCCACGGTCAGCTTCTGCGGGAGGGCAGAAGAGCTGTGGTTAGCGTGGAGGTGGGACGCGGGGCCTCTTGCCAGCTCTGGGCCCTGTCTTCCCACCCTTGCCCAATTACTGCCTCTCCACTGACCCCTGCGCCCCTTCTGTACCCTCAGCCATTCCTGCCTGTGAGTACCAGTTTCACTTGCCTTAGGAAGGAAAGGAACCCCAGCTGCCACATTCATTCCCTCTCCCTCCAGCCAGAAGCTCCGATCTCTTCTTCCACACCTCCTTCCCTCTCGGCCCACCCCTCTGGCGCCACCATGCACTGACGCCAGGGTGGCCATATCCCTTCTACCCATCTCACCCTCCCTGCCACAGACTGGATGGGTTATTTGAAACCCAGTGGCTTCCAGAACACCCTTTCCTCCTGGCATTTTACTGCCACTCTGAGCTGCTTTTCAGGTCCCCCGCTGTTCTGCAAGGCCCTGCCCTGGCCCCAGCTGCTCCCTCCAGCCCCTCGGCAAGCTTGCTCTGCATGTGGGCCTTGGCCGCTGTCTGTGCCAGGAGCTCCCAGACCTCTGGGCCAGATTGAGGGGTCCAGACACTAAGCCGCAGCTGCCCCTGTCCCATTCTGATGGCCCCTCACCGGCCTCTGCAGGCCTGGGAACGGGCTCCTTCCTGACGCTGCCCACCAGGAACCCTCACCTCCTCCGCTGTCTGACTGGAGCACAAACACCAGCACAGCCTCCTCCCCTAACCCTGGCCAGGCACAGGTGGCCACTCTCCCTCTCAAGCCAAGCTCCTGTGTCCACGGCTCTAAACACAGAAAGAGCCCGATCCCTCCCCTGGCATCCTGAACCTTCCCCCTGTGGCCTCTGCCTGCCCGGTGACCACCCCCCCTCAACTCACCTCGTGATTAATAATCCGGAAGAGGACGTTGAGCAGCTCCAGGGAGGACCGGTTCTTCAGCTGCTCTGACTTGGTCTGTGCCTCCCCCAGGGCCCTCAGATTCTAAGGAGAAGGCGGCCAGGCTGAGTCACTCGAGCACTTCCCATGCGACCAGTGTCTCCCGGGGCAGCCCCAAACCAGCCCCCGGCTGAGTGTCCCGGCAATCCTCCCTCCTTCCAAGAGAACAACTCCTGATGGGGCTGTTACCTCCGTGACCTTTGTCAGGATCTGGATGGTCAGCTGCTCCCACTCGGGGTCCTCAAAGCACAACCTCAGCTCCCGCATGGGCAGGGTCTTCTGCAGCAGCAGGCAGGCCTGGGCCTGGGGTGGTGCAAAGTGGTCACCAGGAGCCTTGGCATGCTGGCCACGGCTTAGGGAACCACAGGGGACCCCAAGAGCTCTGGCAGCCTGCAGGGCACCTGCTGCTCTGGGCTCAGTAATAATCTGCTCCTGCCCCCTCTTCTCAGGGGGGTGGAGCTACAGAGGCCTGGGGTGCGGGAGCAAGGCTCAGCTGGGTAGAGGTAGCAACCTGGATTGAGAAGTTTTGCCCTCTTGCTACTCACTACTGTCTTCCTCCCCAGCCTCCCCAGCCTCATCTCTGTCCTCGCCCTGCCCTGTCTGCTAGGACCTGAGCGGGTAGCCAGCGTGTGAGCACTATGGAGTCGGAGGGCTCAGGCCACATGGGAAGTGGCAGAGGCAGGAGCCGGCCAGGTCATAGGGACAGGGGTGGGTGGGCCAGGGCACTCCTGGGCCTCACAAATATCCAGAAGTGAGTCGAGTGGGTAGTTCAGACAGGCCCCTACCTGATGGCGAGGCCGCGTTTGGCCCGTCACATGCTGGACCACCACAGGGAGCAGGCTTTTACAGAGCATCTAGGGAGGGAATGGCAGGGCTATGAGATAGGGAATGGGGTGAGCAGAGGCCCCGAGGGGTGGGCCGGCCCCTATACTCACCGGGTGTCGGGAAAAGAGACTGAGGAACATGGGAATGGTGAGCGGGCTGTTGCGCTTGGTCAGGAAGGAGCTCAGTGCTGATGAGTAGATCGGGGTCACGAGGTTCAAATCCAAGCAGCTGGCAGCCTGGGCCACCTGAGAGAGCGCACTGGTTGATGCCAGGGAGAGGGATCCCTGGTGAGGGAGCAGAGCCTGGGCTGCCTCCAGGAGGCTGAAAGCTGGGCCCTTGGGAAGTCACGGCCATAACGCCTCATCTGAGAAACAGGCAGACGGTCCCGGCCTGCTGCCTGGAATCGGCTCCTATCTATTGGCATTGCGCCTTCTGGGCCGGGGCCTGCTCACCTGGGGGCCCTTGGCCTTGGTGCTGGCGCCAGCTTCCTCCTTCTTCTGGGGCTTGTCGATGGACCTGTCAGCGGTGTTGCCCTTCAAAACCCGGAGCAGGTAGAGGGAGGCGTTGAAGTAGTAGAGGGCGACGGAGGAGTCGGCCTGGTGAGCAGCCTGCTGCACCAGCCGCTCCACCTGGGTGGACAGAGCCTCCACGCAGTTGCCCACGTCACGGCAGTAATGCCGGGAGCGGCACAGGTGGTGTCTGCAGGGAGGCAAGGGGCAGAACGGGTTACAACATTCTCTTCCCACCCCTGCTCCCAAGCAAAGCCACCCCCCAAGAATAGGGATCCTAAGCCCATTTCCCAGGTGGGGAGTCAACACCTAAAGAGGAAAGGGATCCAACTAAGGCTCCGTGGGGGTCCAGGGCCAGCGGCAGACCTGCTCCGGAACTGGCTCCCTGGGCCATGGGTTGGACACCCCCGATCGGGTCCACATCTGTCTACACCTCTCTCTTGTGGGCAGTGGCTTTCAGGCCCTTCATAAAGCAAGACCATGGTCTCTGTGCTCAGAACCTGATGGCCCCGCAGGGCTGGGAACACAGTAGGGACGAGAGGCAGGACACTCGGCAAGCCTAAAGGAGCCCAAGTAGGCGGCAGGGAGGAACGGAGGAGGTGTGGCCTGAAGCTGGCTGGCAAGGGATGAGTTGGGGTGCACACTCGGCCACACTCTCCCACCTGCGCTAGACTGTGAACCCGGCATCTCCCGTCCCTGGGCCTTCGTCTCCCAGCACACCTGCGCTCTGGAAGGCAGGCTGGCACCTGCCCTCTCTCGTCCCTCTGGCTGGGCTCCCTGCGCTAGTGCAGCCCATGCCTAAAGGGCAGGCCGGCCCTGACCCCTGCCTGTGCCCTTGGTGAAAACGTCTGTGGCTGCTAACACGGTAAAGTTCCACAGGACTCTCACGTCCCAGCTGCACCCGACCGGCTCCCCACTGGACCTTCTGCCCCACCTGTGGCCCCAGGTATGACCGACTCTATAGCTCCCAGCACTGCGGACGCTTCCCCAGCAGGCCGTCCCTCACCTTGAGACCCCACCACTCTGTGCCCCCACTGTCTCTTACCCACTACCCTACCCCACCCCCACGATTCCAGGATGTCAATGCCGGATGAACAGTCTGGTTTTCCAACTGCAGGGACCCTGAGGGCTGGGGCTCGCTGATGACTGCTTTCTAGCAGAGCTGCTGCTCTGTGTGGGAGATGGACGGATGAATCAGCCTGTGTATGGGTGGCTGAGTGCCCTCGGGGCAGAGCAGTGAATCTCGAGAGTGGAGGGGCCCCCTCTGGAAACTTGGCTCCTACCCTTTCTACTTGGGAAACCCCGAAAGCCTGGCGCTCCTTGGAGAGTTGGTTTGGGGCCTGTCGGTGGTCCCCGCCCCCTGCCCGGGCTCACGTGAAGATGCGGGCCGTCTTGTGCAGGAGGTCCTGCTCCTGCTTCGTGCTGCTGGTGCGCATGCTGCGCCGGATGATGTTCAGCAGCGGGTCGAGCAGCTCCAGCACCAGGGGGTTCTCGGGCTGCTTGGTCACCAGCACCTCAATCAGGTCCAGGGCCTGTGGCGGGACGGGGTGGCTCAGTGTGGTGTGGGAGGCGACTGGGCTGGACAGCCCTGGAGGCGCTCAGGCTGGCTCTCGGCTCACCCTGATCTGGAAGTCCCGCCGGAGCGCCTTCTCCTTCTGGAGCTTGTTCTTCTCGTCCCTCCGGGCCTGGATGCGCAGCTTCTGCTCGGCAAAGAGGCTGGCGAGGTTCTCGTCCAGTGCCATCATGGCCTCGTCCCCCAGCTCCTCATCGTCATCATCGACTCCACCCTGAGCAACAGATGCCCAGTGAGCAGCCTGGCCTCTGGGCCCGTGCAGACAGACAGGGACGGGCCCCCGAGCTTCTGCTCACCAGCGCCTTCCCGGCCTGCAGCACCGCCATCAGCTGCTCCCGGAAGCCAGGGTCGACGTCCCCGTCCCGATCCTCCTCATCGCTCTCCTCTCCGCTCTCGTCCTCACTCTCGGAGTTTTTGTGGTCCTCGCTCTCAGAGCTCTCGTCCTGTGGGTGGCTGCTGTGTAGTAGGCCCCATTGCACACCACGTGTCTGCCCACCCGCTCTGCCCCTTGCTGGCAAGTACCTCCTCATTCTCCAGCTGGTTCCTGGAATCGTCCGTGACCACCACGTTGTCATCCTCGTCCTCGCTCTGCTCTGGGTTTAGCACCTGCAGGGCATTCCCAGATGCTGACCCTTTACCTCCTCAGACCACTGGGCCCTCTCAACTAACTTCCCTGGCCTCGCCCAGTCCAGTCTCAGCCAAAAGGTCAAGGCAGGAAAGTGAAGCCAGGAGGTAAGGCTACACCCTCCATGCCCAACGCCAGCTCCTCCTGGATCAGGGCTGCACAGCAGCAGAGTGATGGGCCTCCACGCACTCTGCAGGTTACAGTGAGGACCAGGGGCTGATGTGGCAGCCCTGGAGCTGGGGCAGCCACCTCCTGGGACCCATTTCCCCAAAGGCCCCAACTTACATCCAGGATCAGCTGCAGGGCACGCGGAGTCAGGTGGGCACAGACGTGGCTGAACACACTCCGGGCCACCTGGCGAATCAAATGGCTGGGCTGGGCCAGGAGAGCCAGGAGGATCTCCACCAGCACCTCCACCCATGGCGGCTCCTGCGGTTCTGCAAGTGGGGAGAGGTCTGAGTCGGGCAGGCACTGCTGTCCCATTCTGGTCAATGTTGTGCCCAGGATGTGCCCTGCCCATCCCCCTCGCTCCCCCCGGGGCAATGACCCACTGGCGGCCTTGGAGCGGCTCCGGCGGGTCTTCTCCCCCAGGCTCTTCTTGATGCAGGTCTGGATGTCACCGAGGAGTTCGCAGCTCTCTGCAGGGGACTGTGGGGAGGACAGAAATCAGGAGCCTAGCCCCAGCCCCAGGGGAGGGGCCAATCAAGGGGAGCTGCTGCATCATCAGAGGCCAGAGCATGGCCGCTTGCCTTGGCCAGTCACCCTCACCAGCCAAGTGGACCCCAGCTGGACCCCAGAGACAGAGCTGGACAAGGATGGCTGGGCAGTCACCGGAAGCCAGCAGGCCCCATGGGTAAGGTGCACAATTCTAGGTTGTTCCTCCTACTCTTAGCTCAACATTACTACACAGAAAAACGGAAAATCATTAATTTTAACTAATGTAATTTAAACTTATTTAACCCATCTTGTTGGGGACAAGCCCTGACTCCAGCCACCCACCCTTTAGGGGTGAGGGGGCTCTAAAAACAGCCTGTGTGATCCACGGTATGAAAAGGCGGAGCTCTCCCTCACCACGCAGTGGGGGTTAATGTTGGGGCCAGGGTGACAGAACAGGCCGGAATAGAAGCCCAGTGCTCTGGCCACCGTCATTTCCAGCTCCCTGGCTGTGCAGGCATCTTCTCTGTTTTTTAAACCCTCACCCGAGGAGATGTTTTTATTGATTTTAGAGAGAGAGGAAGGGGAGGGGGAGGGAGGGAGAAGGAGGGGGGAGAGAGGGAGGGAGGAAGAGGCGGGGGGCGAGGAAATCAGATTTGTTGCCCTCCATACACATCCCGACTGGGGATCGAACCACAACATTTTGTGTATGCGATGACATTCCAATGCAGCCACCTGGCCAGGGCTGTGGATCCCCAGTGGGATGTACAGGAGGCAGCCGACTGATGTTTCTCACATAAATGTTTCTCTCCCTTTCTCTTCATCTTTCTCTCAAATCAATAAAAACATATTTTTTTAAAAAGCTTAGGAAAAAATACCACTACAGAACAACTATAATTGAGAACAGCCTGAAAGCTAGCTGAACAGGAGTCCCGGAATTGAGGATGTACACAGAGCAGGCTGGTAGGAGGCAGAGACACGGAAGGGGCTAGTCCCGCACGCAAGCATCCTGCCTAAACATCGGGAGGAGCATCTCAGCTGTGGAGACCTCCGCTGAGGAGCGAAGGGTCCCAGCACCACACTGAGCTCCCCGTGCTGGGAAGAAAAGTCCCCATAGCTTCTGACTATGAAAACCAGCAGAGGCTGTGGCTGAACCAGACAGAGGGATCCTGGAGTCCCTAACAGCTCAAAAGGTGGCAAAGATATAGAGGGAGGAGCTGAACTGTCTGGCTTAGGCCATGGTTCCTTTTCTGACTCCTTCCCCTACAGCCGGCAGCAGACAACTTCTCGGAGCCTCCGTTAACCTGGCTAACAGGGTTTGCCCAGGCCCGGTGACTCCGAGACCCTGCCTCGGAGACCCAACTTTCGGGCCACTCAGTGCTTCCAGTGGTTTTTCCATACTCACAACCTGTCTTGGCTCATGATGTGGACTTTCCTAAAATCTCACAAAAGTTCGCAAACCCCAAATAAGTAGCCTTTGGCCTCAGACTCCTGCTAAGCAGCCCCAAACCAGCACTAGTGGCAGCTGCCCACAGTGTGCAGCTTAGCCTTTCCCGGCACCACCAAGTGTTAACCATGTGCAGATCCCTTTGTAGCTCATACCAGGTAACCCTAGGCAAAGCAAAGGGCCCCGCTGAACTTGGCGGCACCGGCCTCTCCCAAGAGCACCACCCAACCACCACCAAATGGCACACCCATAGGTGGACTTGGCAGGCATCGGAGCCTGGCTGCAGCCAATCCTGCTCTGTGGGGTCAGTTCCCACACAAGAGTTCCTCACTTTAGTCATGGCCGGTCCTCACAGACACTCTCCCACTGCCAACAGCAACCAAAGCTCAGCTACAACAGAAGGACACACCTGGCGCAGCCAGTTCAGGCCACCGGGGAGGCTAAGCCACTGGGCCCCACAGGACGCTACTACTTAAGGCCACTCTACCAAGACCAGGAGACATAGCAGCTCTACCTAATACATAGAAGCAAACACAGGGAGGCAGTCAAATTACGGAGATAAAGAAACATGTCCTAAATGAAAGAACAGGACAACAGCTCAGAAAAATAAACAAAATGGAGACAAGCAACTACCAGATGCAGAGTTCAAAGGTTATTAAGACACTCAGCGAACTCAATGAGAACTCTCATTGAGAAAGTAAACGAAAGAAAGGAGACAGAAAATATAAAAAAAGTTAGAAGTGAAGAACATAATAACTGAAATGAAAAACACATTAGAGAGAATCAACAGATTAGATGAAGCAGAGGACCGAATCAGAGAAGACAGTCGTAGAAAACAACAATCAGAACAGCAAGAAGAACACAAAGTAATGAGACAGTTTAAGGGTCCCCTGGGACCACTGTAAGCAAACCAACATTTGCATCATGGAGGTACCAGAAAGAGGAGACAGAGCAAGGAATTAAAAAGTCTATTTGAAAAAATAATGGCAGAAAACTTCCTTAATCTGGCAAAGGAAATAGATATTTAAGCCCAGGAAATGGAGAGTCTGAATAAGATGAATCAAGAGACCCACACCAAACATACCATAGCTAAAATGTCAAAGGTTGAAGACAGAGAGAGAGAATCTTAAAAGCAGCAAGAGAAAAGCAGTTAGTTACTTACAAGGGAGTGTGCTACTTACAAGGGAGTGTGCCCAGGAGACTGTCAACGACTTTCCAGGCCAGAAGGGACTGGCAAGAAATAGTCAGTGATGAAAAGGCTATGGTTTAGAATTGAAGGACAGATAAAGAGCTTCCCAGACAAGAGAGAGCTAAAGGAGTTCATCATCACCAAACCAGTATTACAAGAAATGTTAACGGGGGAAAAAAACAAAAAACACGAATAAAATGGCAGTGACAGTATCTAACAACTACTTTTAAGTGCAATTGATTAAACGCCCCAGTCAAAAGACATAGGCTGGCTGAATGGATAAGAAAATACGACCCCTAAATATGCTGGAAACGTAAGAGAATCACTTCAGATGAGAGACACACAGACTGCAAGTATAGGGATGGGGAAAAATATTGCATGAAAATGAGAACAAACAAAAAGCTGGGGTAGCAATACTTATAACACACAAGATAGACTCTAAAACAAAGGCTACAAGAGACCAATTCCCCCACGTATTTATCTTAAGAAACCCAAAACACTAATGCAAAAAGACATATGCATCCATGTTCATTGCTGCATTATTTTCAATAGCCAAGATATGAAAGCAACCTAAGTGCTTATCAACAGATGAATGAATAAAGAGATGGCACATACATATAATGGAGTATGACTCAGCCATAAAACAGAATGAAACCTTGCCACCTGCAGTAACGTGAATAACCCTAGAGGGCAATATGCTAGATGAAATAAGGCAGCAGAGAAAGACAAACACCACATGACTTCACTTAGATGTGGAATCTAAAAAAAACAAAAAAGCAAGCAAACAGAAACAAACTCAAAGGTACAAAGAACATTTCGATGACTGTCAGGTGTGAGGGTGACTGGGAGGATGGGTGAAAAGGGGCAGAAATTGAGAAGCACATGCCCTGACTGCTTTGGCTCAGTGGATAGAGCGTCGGCCTGCAGACTGAAAGGTCCCAGGTTCGATTCCCGTCAAGGGCATGTAAGTTGGTTGCGGGCACATCCCCAGTAGGGGGTGTGCAGGAGGCAGCTGATTAATATTTCTAGCTCTCTATCCCTCTCCCTTCCTCTCTGTAAAAAATCAATAAAATATATTTTAAAAAAAGAAACTGAGAAGCACAAATTGCCAGTTATAAAAAAGCAGTCATGGGAATATCAAGTGCAGCCTTGTGGATGGATAGCCAGTAAATTGTAAGAGCTAAGTATGCTGTCAGATGGGTACTAGTGTTACTAAGATCACTTTGTAAGTCACAGATATCTCTAATCACCATGTTGTACACCTGAAGGTAATATTGTATGTCAACCAAGAAATGAAGGTTCAGAGTTAAGAAGAAATCACGAGGGGTCACTAAACTCCACCAGCACCAGCTGGTTCAACTCCCTCAAAGTTCAGCTCCCAGAGCCTTTCCTGGCAAAGCCTTGCTCAAGCTGCTCAGGAGGAAGCCTTGGTGCCCCCCACCCCAAGTCTATAAGCCCCTCCTTTCCCGGTGCCGTACCTTGAAAAGGTGGATGCCCACCAGGAGTAGCAGGTGCTGAAAGGCAGTGGCCTTGGCCTTGGCCTCTGAGGAGCAAGCCTCCAGTTCCTTCAGCGTCTGTAGCATCCTGGTGGAAGATGGGCATGCTCTCAGGCCACTGCCGCCAGTGTCAGACCCCAGAGCGTCCCCCCCCCCCCCCCCCCCCCCCCCCCCCCCCCCCCCCCCCCCCCCCCCCCCCCCCCCCCCCCCCCCGCCCCGGAAATCCCACCCCTCACCGGGTCCAGGCCTGGCGCTGCTGTGTAGTGAAGGGCGTCAGGGGGGACACGTTGCGGCTGTGGTTCAGCAGCACGTCAGCAAACTCCACCAGGCGGTGGGTCCAGGGCTGCTTGTCCTGGGTCTGCTCCAGAGCCTGCTTAAACTGTGTGCTGAGGGTCTGCAGCAGGCTGGGGAAGGGTGGGGTCACTGGCTGGTTCAGTAAACATGGCCACCCATCCCAGCCCCACACCCTGACCCACTGGAACACTAGAGTTTCTCCCAGCTTAGGACTGGAGAGAGCAAGCACCCACGGCCACCTTCCTGCCCCGCTAGCCCACCCTTAGCTTCTCCCGAGGTGCCCATGACCTACCTGAAGAAGGCACTGCTGACCACCTCTCGCGCCCGGCCCTCCACAGGGAAGGAGAACCGCTGCCCAGTTTCAGGGATCTGGGATGTGGGCTTCTTTGTTTCAAAGAACGAGTGGAAAAAGCAAAACCTGGGGAAGGAGGGAGATCAAGCCGTGTTGCCTGTAGTGCCACCCCCCGTTTTACCAGCCCCACTGAAGCCTGGAGGAAGAGGAGGGAGCCACTCCGAGGAGGGAGTAGACACTTCTCAGATCTGGATCCAACATCCCTCCCTTGGAACCAAGACCCACTCAAGGCTGTGTGACCTCAACCAAGTCACACCATCGTTTCTGCAAACACGGGTTAGCCCTCTGGCACTGCAGTGAGAGCGGAATGAGCACCTGGCACAGGTGAGGCCAACGACGAGACCTCCCTGACCCTGTCGACGTGCAGAGGCTGCCCTGGGAGGCCCCTGCAGCCTTGCACTTCCTTTCTACCTAAGGGACAGGAATGGCCTGCCCGCTTCCCATGGACAACCTGACCAACACTTCTGGCCCAGAGGGGACCCAAACTAGGACTAGGCAAGAGGCCCAACTCTTTGGCTGCTCCACCCATGGGGATTGTGGTTTGAGCACGCCTCACACCTGGCCACTTCCTCAATTAAGGCCTCCTCCTTCTCCAGGTGCAAGCTGTCCACGATGCTGACCAGGCGGAGGATGATCCACTTCCGCAGCCGGAACACAGCTCGCTCAGGCCTGAGGGCAGAAGCCAGGTCACAGAGCCATTCAGTGATGGTGAAAGTGATATTCCTCTGCCCATTTTGGGGACAGGAGCACCGACAACTCCGCCCCTTTAACACCAGCATGGGGACACATGTGAGTTAACGGAGGCCTTCTTTGAGAGCTATGGCTCAGCTCCCCATCATTTTCCTCCCCTTCCATGGAACCCCAACAGTGTAGAAGGGAGAGTCCTGGCCTCTGGGCTCAGCAGGCCCAGGAAGCCCACTCCTGAGCCCCGGCCCCTGCCTGCCCCCCGCCGGGCCCACTCACCCGTGGATGGAAGCATCCTGGGCTTTCTTCTGATTGCCGGTGCTGAAGTCCACCAAGGAGTCCAGGTCAGGCTGCAGAAACATGTCCCGCAGCCAGGCCACGTAGCCCTTGAGGGCGGGGGCACTCAGGAACCGCACAACCCGCCAGAAGGTAGGCACCACGGGGAGGCCCTGGTTGGTGATGGAAGTGAAGGCCACCACCACAGCCAGCTGCCTCTCGGGGTCATCTCGGCAGCCTTCCAGGAAGGTCCCCACAAACTCGTTCATCTCTGGAGCAAACTTGAACTGGCTCGGGTACTGCAAGAGTCAGGCACTGCACTGACCGCCAGCCCCGCCAGCCTCTCCCACCACAGCGTACGCCCAGGCCCAGCAAGTGCCCCTCCCTCATGCAGCCAGGATTCGTTGTCGTCTCCCCAATGCTTGTCTGCCACCAGGGCCTGCCTGTCTGCCTGCTCTGGCCTCCACAACTTTGGCCCAAGGCCCCTCCTTCCCACCTCTCACTGGATTGGGACAGGTTGCCTTCTAGGTTGGAGGCAGGGCAGAGTCGTGGTTCAGTGTCCAGCCTGGGCCACCAGACCTGGGTTCAAATCCCACTCTGCCAGCTCCTAGCTGTGCCACTTGTGTTTGTGTGAGAGAGTGTTTAACCTTTGTAACATCCTTTTATCATTTATAGATGAAGAAAAGTAGGTACAAAGAGTTTAGAAGTAATTTCTGGGGGCTCTGATTGGTACAACCGGGATGTGGGTCAGGTTGGTGGGGCCTCCCAGCCTGTGCTCTTTACCTTCTGATCTGTTTCCAATACTCCCCCTGCCCCCTCACCCCCATCCTAACAGGAGGCAGCTCCCTGAAGCTGCCTGTGAGGGTGAAATGAGCTGGCGAGGAGCAAACCCAGCTATGCTTCCTGCTTTAAGGGAACACGTTCAGAGCAGCTCTGAGGAAGCACTGCTCCTCTCAGACAGGGAGAGGCAGGCACGGGGCGGGAAGCACCCTGTGTGGGCTCACATGGCAGTGAGTGGTGGAGCCAGGACTGGGACTGTGGTCTGGTTCCCCATCCCATGCTCTTAACCACCACCTGACTCTCCTGTTGAGTGCTTAGCTCAGAGAAGGGTGCATGGACAGTGTTAAGAACGACACTGGGGTGGATGGGGGTCTGGGCAGGCTGCTGGCTCTAACGCCTCTGCCGAGGGCAGAAGGCTGACCTTGCCAAAATTCTGCTCAGGGGGCAGAGGGAAGGGACACCCAGCTCCCAGGCGGGACCAGGGGCAGGAAGACCCCGGATGCTGGAATGAAGAGCAACCTTGTACTCCAGAAGTTGACTGATCTCTGAGGCGGCCCACCCCCCTTCTTAGCAGGAAGCCTGGCTGTTTCTGGCCGTGTGGGCTGCAGGGGTGGCACCCACCTTAGCAGTGACCATGTGCTCCCCATAATGTCGGATCGTGTCTCCTCGCATCACCAGCTGCAGCTGCTCCTTGGACAGCATGGGCAAGGCTGCGCCCAGCAGGCGGAAGCATAGGTAGCTAAGGGTGTGCATGACAGAGCCTGGTCAGAGGCCTCAGTTCCCCCAGATGGACTCTGGGATTGTCAACCCGTCTCAGCCTAACCAACAGGACAGAGGGGTCAAGAGCGGGGAAGGCACCTGGCTGGCCAGAACTGCATCTTCATCAGCCCTTGCTCCACAATCTCCTTCCAGAACCACGGGAACTTGTCTTCCCGAAGTGCCAGGCGGAGCAGGTCCAGAGCCACAGCGGGCAGCTTGCGCTCCTTCTTCACAGAGTTGGCGGCCATCTTCAGCACAGTCACCAGTCTGTGGAGGGCAGAGGGGACTCAGGTGGCATCCACCGAGCAGACAAGGGGAGCAGGGACACCCCAGGCCATGCTGCAAATCCGCGAATGGCCAGATGCACCCCTTGGCCCCAGAAACCCTCCCATCTCCCTCACACCTGGGGATATTCTCATCCGACAGCAGGCTGACCGATCCCATGAGCGCCTCCAGCTGCACGGGCACCTTCTGCTGGGCCATGAGGAAGATCTCCAGGTGCTCAGGGGAGCCAAATACTGCATTCAAGTCGGGCTTGAGAACCTTCGGCAGGACCTCCTGCCACATGGCCTCGGGGACCTGGGTAGGGAGACAGGTTGAGGGAGGGCGTCTCCCTCACTGCATCCTTCTCTTCTTCTGTGAAGTGAGCCCATGGGCTCCCTCGAGGGCCCTGGTACAGTGCCAACCTTAGATGGGGGAGCCACAATCCCCCTTGCCAGGCATCGGAATCATCAGAGAGTATTTGTTATAAAGCTCCCATTTCCAAGTCTCAGGAAGCTGTTTTTAAAATATATTTCTTTATTGATTTCAGAGAGGAAGAGAGAGGGAGATAGAAACATCACTGATGAGAGAGAATCACTGAGCGGCTGTCTTCTGCACGTCCCCTACTGGGGATCAAGCCCAAAACCCAGGCATGTGCCCTTGGCTGGAACTGAACCTGGGATCCTTCAGTCCACAGGCTGATGCTCTATCCACTGAGCAAAACTGGCTAGGGCAGGAAGCTGGGTTTTTAATAAGCACCCCACTGTGGCCAATTGGTTCAGGGTCACCATTTTCCTCTTTCGCGTTTTTCAGGACTAGCCCATTTCTTATATAAGGAACCCCAAGTGGAGAGCTGGGGTTTAAATTCAGATCCTCTGGTTCTGCAGCCAGAGCCGTGCAGAAAGCTGGGGCCCAGGATTTTGCTGTCCTTGCCTTTTCCCCAGTAGCAAAGGGTTCCAGGTATTAGCCTACTTCCATTTCCCAAGTAGGGCAGTGGGGAGGGGGTTCCCCCTGAGGGGCCAGTTCTGCCCCCAAACAACAGCAAACATGTTTAAATATACTTGCAACATGCCAGGTGCTGTTCTAGTAACTACACTGTCCAATATGGCAGCCATTGGCTACAACTGGCTACTGAGCACCTGGGATATGCTAATCTGAACAGAGACTTGCTCTAAGTGCACAATACACATTGGCTTTCAAAAACTTAACATGACAAAAAAGAATGTAAAGTACTTCTACAACTTTTTATATTGGTTGCATATTGAAATAACACTAGGTTGTTATTTAGGCAACCTAATAGATGTATCAGGTTAATTAAGTATGCCATTACACTAGTCTTTTTTTTTTTTTTTTTACCTTTGTAATCTAGTCTAATAAAAGAGTAATATGCTAACTGCATCACTCCGCTACATCCCAAGCCACGTCCACCAGCCAATCAGAGTGACGATATGCAAATTAACCCAACCAAGATGGAGGCCGGCAGCCACAGAGCTAGAGCAAACAGGAGGCTTCGTTGCCCCAGGGATGGAGGAAGCTGTCTGCCTAGGCAGGCTGTCGCCTCCCCTCAAGGCAACAAAGTTTCAATTATAGAAGATAAATAAACCCCAGATACCTGCTTCCAGCCAGCCTCGCTGGGAGCTTGGGTCGCTGGGGGCTGTGGCCACCCTGCAAACAGCCATCAGCCCCTCACCCAGGATGGCCAGGAATGCCAGCGGGGACCCCCACCCTGAAGGAGCTGTGGCCAGCCTGCAAACAGCCATCAGCCCTGTACCCAGGCTGGCCAAGCGCCCCAGCAGGAACCCCCACCCTGAAGGGGCTGTAGCCAGCCTGCAAACAGCCATCAGCCACTCACCCAATCTGAAAATGGCCCTCAACCCCTCACCCAGGCTGGCCAGGAACCCCAGCGGGACTCCCACCCTGATCCGGGACACCCTTCAGGGCAAACAGGCTAGCCCCCACCCATGCAGCATGCCTCTATCCTATATAATAAAAGGGTAATATGCAAATTGACCCATACAGCAGAACCACTGAGAATGACTGGTCACTATGACACACACTGCCCACTAGGGGGCAGACACTCAATGCAAAAGCTGCCCCTGGTGGTCAGTGCACTCCCATAGGGGAGCTCTGCTCAGCCACAAGCCAGGCTGATGGCTGCCAGTACAGTGGTGGTGGTGGGAGCCTCTCCTGCCTCCTCAGCAGCACTAAGGATGTCTGACTGCAGCTTAGGCCTGCTCTCCTCTGGCAAGTGGACATCCCCCGAGGGTTCCCGGGCTGCCAGAGGGATGTCTGACTGCCAGCTTAGGCCTAAGCCAGCAGGTGGACACCCCCCGAGGGTTCCCAGACTACAAGAGGGCACACACAGGCAGGGCAGAGGGACACCCCCCTGCCAGTGCACAAATGCACCGGGCCTCTAGTATAGTTACTGAGTGTCAGTTACACATTTTTGTATTTCTACGGAACAGTGCTGCTCTAGAGCATCTCCACCAGTTAACATTAACTCCTGTCCTCTTCATGTTTCTATAACGAGTATCGAGTAGCACTATGCAAGGTCCCATACACCATAAACCCGTACCTCAGAGAGGATGTCCACCAGGGCCTTCTGGGGCTGCTCCTGCAAGTGGTTGTAGTACTGGGCCAGGGCTTGCAGTAGCTTCACCGACTTCATCAGTGCCTCTGAGTCCTGGTGCCCACAAAAAGGGTAGAGGGTATGAGCAGGATGTGCCACTGTCACCCAGCACTCCCCAGCCAGTCCACATAATCCCGTTCCCCCAAAGCTTTTACCTTCACCAGCCTGCCTGACTGAAAGAGGGCTAGCACCCCAAACAGGTTCGCAAAAAGAGCAGGCCTCCTCATCACCTACAAAAGGGTTCAGACATCCATGAGAAGGCCCCCAGGACCCGCCACCCAGGGCTGCTGCCCTCCCTGGGGACACTCTTACCTTCTTAACTGTCTGCAGGTTATGCTTCTCTTGAATCTGCTGCAGGATGCTGCACAAAGGGATGTCTTCGAAAGACTGTAACAACTGCCAGGAGTTGTGGCAGGAGGGAGAGGGCTCAGGGGGGTGGCCCAGCCACATCCCAACAGATCTCAATCTCCTCCTGCTTCTCCCTTCAGTTTCTTCCCAGAGGCCCTGGATCCCTGCTCCGACCCTGAGGATGCCTCTGAAGCTACCCACCGATATTGGAATCTGCTGCCCCAGTGGAGCTGAACCTTGCCTCCCTGCCCCATGCCTATCCAGGATGCAGAAAGCACCTCCTCTGGCCGCTAGATTCCCAGACACTCTATCCCCATAGCCTGCAGGGAGCTCCCCTCAGACTAACACTGAAGGAATGACCTTTACCGCGCTTCCAGCTCTTTTAAGTTCGTCAGAAGCGGTACCGCCTATAATCGGCTGAGTGGCACTTGGGATTAGAGGGGTCCTGTACGTTGCAGACACAAGTGAACCCACTCCAAAGCTTACTGCCCCCCAGGCAAATGCACCTCAGGTCGGTCAATCCATGTGACAAAAAGAAAACCGCTCAGCCTGCTACTCCACCTGTCGGCTTCTCCGCAGACATGCGCGGCTCATACACTTTCTCCACCTCCACGTGGGGACGCCTCCCCTCAGCTCAGGTGTCACCTCCCCCAACTTCTCCCTCCGAAGACCACTGACTCCCTCCCTGCAACGGAGACACCTGCCTGCCCTCCTCACTCCCCACCGTTTTGACCAGCACGGCCGGTCGGTCCCCTTCCAGAAGTTCCCATCTCACCTGGGCCAAGGCCAGACTGTAGCAGGGCCGGGCGGTTTCTCGCCCCATTCCGAGCCCAGCGATGAGGCGCTTCTGGGCGTACTTCATCTCGGGTCCCTGCGGAACCAGCGCGAGAATCTCACCGCGCCCGCCTCTCCCCTCCGCCCTTCGGCCCGCATTCTCTTGGGCATCCAGGTTCGCGACCCCGTGTCCCCAACCCCTCTTTGCTGAGACCCTCGCAGCCCTGTCCCAGGCCCCGCCGCCATACCTCCGGTCTCGCGCGCAGATACTCCAGCAACTTCTCTGTGGCCTCCAGCCGCGTCTCCTGTTGCGGCTTCGCAATGTCCCAGAAAAAGTCCAAGAACTCGCGGCTGTGCTGTAGCAGGCCCTGGCGGTCGGCAGGCCGAGCGCCGCCCTTCGCCGCCTCTCCGGGAGACATAGCCGCGGCGCTGTCCCGCTTCTCCACCTCCATCACCACCATGCTCCGCGAACACGTGGGCTCCAGGGCAGCCTCTTCCGGGTCAGGTCGCGGCGCATGCGCTCTGGGTTGTGTCGGCTGGGGACAGCGGAGGCGGGCAGGGGGCGGAGCCGGGAGGAATTGGGCGGGGCCTGGAGAGGCTGGGCGGGGCCGGGAGGAGCTGGGCGGAGCCGGGAGGAATTGGGCGGGGCCGGGAGGCGCTGGGCGGGGCCTGGAGAGGCTGGGCGGGGCCGGTGCAGTCAGGCCCTCTAGCTCTCCCACAAGGAAATGCATTTGAATTTTACCGAGTGTGGTGGGTCATTGGAAGGTTTTATGGAGGGTCAAGTCTTCATTTTGTTTACACTCTAAAAAGATTATACTGCAGCTGTATTGGGAGGTGGGAGGTGGATTGTAGGAGTTGTTAACGAAAAAACCCAATGAAACCTGTAGAGAATTTTGTGAGTTTATTTGAGCCAAACTGTCGACATATGCCGGGAAGCAGAACCTCAACGAACTGAGATAATGCTCTGGAGAATGGGGAGTTCGTACCGTGTTTTTATAAATTTACCATCAAAAGGAAAATACGTAAGCGGGTTACGTGAAATTCATTGGTGATAGACTAAGAAGGTGGTTAGATAAAGCAAAGCAGGGAAATCTCTGGGATAGGGTAAAAGGTGAAATGATAGACATATGCTTCTTTTACACAGATGCCTACAGGATTGTTCAACATAATTAACAGTTGACATTAACTTGGTAACAGTAACAATGAGGGAATGTCCTGGTGCCATTTGTTATGCCCTGAGGGGTCTGGAAAGAAAGGAAAGTTACAAGTCACCCAGACATTTCACAAATACGTTATCTTAGAGGCAAAAAGACAAATGTGCTCAGTAAAGATCAAAGGTGACCTTTGTCAGGGAAAATACTGGCCTAGGATGTGACTACCTACCATAACCTGTTTGTAGTTAAATATTTAATTTTCAGACCATCTTTTGTGGTTACTTTAGGTCTCTGAGTTTGCAAGACTGCCATGAAGGCCTCCGCTGAGCTTTTCAGGCTAGCATGCGGCTCCTTTTGTCCACAGAGTGAAGAGGTAGAAGCAGAAAGAACAGACAATGGTGGATTGGGTCAAGGTAATATGAGAACAGATCAGAGTCCGGCTAATTTGGAACTGGTAGGCGGTGATAGACGGTGGAGGTGGTGGTGAGGGGGAGATGGATGCCAGATTTAGGGCTAAAATGAGTGTGTAGATTGTGTTACCATTTACTGAGCAGGGGAAGAATTTTCCTTCTAAGCAGGAGTGGGGAGCAGATTGAGGTGGTAGGATCAAGAGTTCTATGACGTCAGAGATCCCTTTTACAATGTGTACATATGGAGGTGCTACTGGTCACCCTGTTCGTTGACTTGCGAAGCTGCCTTTGGAGGCTGTAGTCCAGAGAGACCCCAACCCTGAGGGAAGTGGGCTGGTCAGGGCCCAACCTGGCATTAAAATTTCATACACCCAGATTTTTTTGTACCCGGGCCACGCTCTCAACCTCTTCCTTGCTCTACTGTCTGTTTTAGGAAGTGAGACAAGAGGTTTACCTTGTGCATATGGTGCCTTGGAGTCAGGAGGTAGGCAGGGCAGGGGGAGCTGGAACACATCAGCCCAGGCTCTGCCTCTCTGGGTGGGGGTCTCCTGTGCTGCTCCTCGGGGAAACCTTGGCACAGGTGCCTCAAAGACTTATGGGAAACTAACCAAGAAGCAGGAATGGCACGTGGCATCCGAGGGACTTGATCTTTATTTTGTTTCCAGCCTCACTGAGGGAGATCAGCACAGGGTGGCCTGAAGGGAGGACGGAGATGCCAGCAGTACCCCAGGCTCTGCCTGACTTGCCCAGGGGGCCCAGAGCCTAGGCAGGTGCGTGACGTTCTTTCTTCTTTCCCTCCCAGAGCCGGACCCCAACTTAGGGCTCGCCCCAGGCACTGGTTCTCTTAGTATCCTCAGTTTCCTTAGCCGAGAAGAGCCAGTCCCAGTGACTGACCAGGCCAGAGTTTGAGGGCTTGAGCCAGCAGTGAGCACATAATCCATGCGCATGCTGTGCCCTGCATCGCAGCTGGGCCTGCTCTGTCCTGCCCCCTTAGAAGCCCTGGAAGGGGCAGCAGTCGCTGGGTACACTGGAGACGTGGGCGTGCTCTGCATGGGCTGCCACCTGGAGCACGGTCCCTTGGCCACAAACACCGGAGCGCTCTGTTGGCTCTTGCTGGTGCTGGTGCTGGTGCTGGTGCTGGGCCTGGGTTTGGGACCCGGCCAGGCGGCTGAGCAGGGCGTGAGTTGTGACTCTGGCTACTGCGGGGGTCCCTGAAGCCACCAGCCCCAACACATCTTCCTCTGTGCCGTCTGGGCTGCCACGAAGAATGAGGGGGCAGGCCCAGCGACTCACTGCAGACTTGTCCACCAGGTTGCTGAGTAGGACGCCAGTGCTTGGGGACAGGCGCCCAGCGCCGAAGGAGCTGTTGAGTGAGGAGGTGAGAAGGAGCACAGAGCCGCTGCTATCCACGGTGGCCAGGACACTGCTCACGGGGGTCTCGTTAGCGTGGCGGGGTGGTGGGCAGGGCTCAGGGCTGGGTCCTCTGGGCTGCAGGGCTGCCTCCAGGAATGCCAGCAGTTCTGGGCCAGCTGAGGGGCTGGGGGTGGTGAACAGGATGCCCTGGGCCGAAGGTAGCTGCAGCGCTGGCTCCAAGGTGGGCATAGGCTCAGCTGAGGGTCCCTCCAGCCCCAGGTCTCTGGCCAGCAGACTCAGTAGGGCGCCCTCAGCAAAGTCTGGGGCGGGGGCCTGTGCTGCCCTGTGGAGCACAGCTGCCAGTTTGGGGTTGGTGGCACGGGCCCCAGGGCCCAGGGGGGTCCCGTCAGTGTGGCAAAGTAGTGGACAGAGGCCCCCTGTGCCCTGGGCTGCCAGAGCCCTGGCCAAGGGTGTGTCCACCAGGAAACCCTCTTGAGCCAGTGTGGTGGGGCCCGCCAGCAGCCGTGGCCAGGGCAGGAGGCCGAAGCGTGTGTGCAGCAGGCGCAGGGTAGGCAGAGCCGAGGGCAGCCCCAGGCCGGGGGCCAGGGTCTGGGCTGGGCCTGACGTCAGGGCGGTTGAATTGCCTGAGGAGCTGTTGTGGAACAGGCCCCAAAACATGGCACCTGGAGAAGACAAAGGGGTCACAAGGGGTTAGGGCCACTCAGTAGACCCCGCCCCCCCTCCCCAAGGGCTATTGACTTAGCCTGGGGCTGGGAGTTACTGACTGGGCCTGGAGACCCACCTGGGGTCAAGATCACATGGACCTGGACTAAGGTGACCAGACGTCCCCTGGCGGGACAGTCCTGATTTTTAACAGTTTGTCCTGCGTCCCGCGGCGTTTTGAAAAAGTCCCGATTACTCTTTGTAATATTTTAAGTAATAATAATAAAAAAAGAACACCCCCCCTCCCCCAGGTCAATGGTGTACCGCTTTAAATCTGGTCACCTTAATCTAGACTCAAAAGTCACAGCCTGCCCTAACCAATTTGGTTCGGTGGATGGAGTGTCGGCCTGCGGACTGAAGGGTCCCGGGTTCGATTCCGGTCAAGGGCATGTGCCTTGGCTGTGGGCACATCCCCAGTAGGGGGTGTGCAGGAGGCAGCTGATGGATGTTTCTCTCTCATCGATGTTTCTAGCTCTCTATCCTTCTCCCTTCCTCTCTCTGTAAAAAAAATCAATAAAATATGTTTTAACTAAAAAAGGAATCATGAAAAAATAAAAAGTCACAGCCTAGGGCTTGGCCAAGTCCTAGTCCTGCTCACGAACCAGCCTTGAGGTCAGGGCCACTGACTGCCCGGGTTCTGGGTCACCGATTGGGTCCAGGGTTGGGATCCCTGGGGTTGTGGGTCACTGACCTAGCCCTGTGGCGTGAGGGTGCACGACTGCCAGACACAAAGCGGCTCCAACGCCCGCGTCCACGACGTTGCCCCCGGCAACGAGCAGCTCTTGGCCCAGGGCGGAGCACGGGGCTGCGGCAAGGAAGGGACTGTCATGGGAAGGGTCCGAGCAAGCGATCCCGGCCCTTCCCCTCCCCGAGCTGCTGTCATCACTGACCTGCAGGGCTGATGATGGCGCCGTGGTGGTAGACGCCAGGGCGGTGGGAGTGCCCGCTGGGACGATGGGCCCCAGAGCCCGAGGTTTCTGTAGAGCTAGCCCTGGTGTGGAGCTGCCACAGGGCCAGGGAGAAGCCGACGGCCAACAGCAGCAGGGCGGCCACTAGCTGAGCCCAGGCCCCGGGCCGAGCGCTGCCTTTCTTCCTGCGGGGAGGCTGTCCTGAGCCACGGCGGCCGAGGCAGCAGCCACCCGGGAGCCCCAAGAAAACCCAGGGAATATTTCCCCAAAGGTCGACCTTGCTTGCAAGAGGACTATAAGTTTCCCAAGGAGAAGGGCTTCCTGGCAAGTGGCCCAGCCTGGACAGAAACATAAAGATTGGGGAAACCGAGGACGGTGAGGGAGGGCATCCTAGAGAGGAGGCTGGAGAGGAGCCAGTGGGAGGACGGCTGACGGGAGCTTGGCAGGCCGAGGAGCAGGCCCAGCCAGGCGCAGCCAGGCCCCAACCTGCTCAGCAGGTGCCTCCTGCACCAGGGCGTGGGATTGGGAACCTCTGACAGAGCAGCGGGCAGGGCGGGCTCGGTACAAACGTCCCTTCAGACACGCAGACCGAGAATTGACTGGTCCAGGCCAGGTCTCGGGCTGCTGCAAGGGTGCCTCCTATTCAACCAGAGACTTCCTGGAGCCAAGCCAAGCACTAGGGGCCCCAGAGGGAGGGACATAACCAGCCTCAGTCCCCTGTTGCCAGGTGCCCAGACCCCTCCCTGACTCACCCAGAGGAGTCCTGGGGCTTCCAGGGGCCTGGAACGAGCAGCTCGGCTATCTCCTCCTCTTCTTCCCCAGACTCCCAGCTCTGCTCCCAGAGCAGCAGTTTCCGATAGAGCACAGGCTCTGTTGTGGCTTCCATGGCCCGGAGCCCGCCCCAGCCGCCTGCCCACCAGCCTTCCCAGCTGAGTCTCAGGAGGCCCTGCCGGAGCCAGGCAGGTGGGAGGTGGAGGCAGCCTTGGGGAAGGGTGGTGTGGAATCTAGAACAGGTCTGGGCAGGTCATGAGCCAGGGAGGCTGCGGGAGAGCCTGGCCTAGTAGGGCACAGGGTCCTAGGGGCTCACAGGGCAGGGGACTCTGCCAGGGGATGCCGCGCAGGGAGGTAGGACCACAGCCATAGGCCCTGAGATCCAGGACGCTTGCTGGCTCCCTGTTCAGGGGGTGCAGCCCCGGAACCCCCAGGCCTGTTCAGAATGCTGATGCAGGGCAGTGGAGCTTGAATTGGGACTGCAGTTACATTGTTGCTTGGATTGGGGCTCAGCACTTGACTGGGTTCTAAGTGGAGGTAGGTGTCTGGCTGGGTTTAAGGCTCAGCCTGAGGTTCCTCTAGGATCTGGGTTTCTCTATCTGGGGAGCAATTGGAGGTAGAGAAACAGTCATGTGGCTCTTGGCCAGCAGGTGGCGCTACAGCCCCCCCTGCCTTAGGGAGCCACAGCCTGGAAACCAGGTTTTCCAAATTCCTTCCCTTTGGGACTCACATCAAGGACTTGTTCTGTGGCAAAATCCCAGAATCCCAGAGTTATGGACAGGTTATGGACTCAGCCTCATTCGTCCGCTAGTCATCTCTCCGCTGACCATTCTGACCACCTCAAACCTGCCCCCTCTCTCCTGCCTCAAACCCCGAGCCCGGCGACCACACCTCAATCTACCATCTCGCTTCCTACATCTCGTGGGCAAATCAAGGCTGGTCCACCCCCAACTACACACCCACCTTCCACTGCTCTCTCCTCCCCACCTGTTGCCACCCCCTGCCTCTGGTACAGGCCCAACCCTCCCCACCGCGTGCCTCCTGCTTCCCCAGGGACCTTACTCCCTTCGACCCTCTTCTCTCCTGCAGCTTCCCATCTTCTCTACTGGTTTCTTCTCAGCCACGCTTAAACAGGGCCGAGTCCTCAGAAATTCCTCTCCTAGGGATGTACCCAACGGACATGTCCTAGTACGTTAATAGCATCACTAATTGGAACAGCCCCAGGTCGGAAAGTGTCCACCTTGTTGGTAGCGGGAGTGGCGCAATCCCTCTGGAATCCTCGGCAGCGGTGGGAACGAGGGATCTACAACAGTATGCCACAAACCAGACGATCTCACAAACGCACCGATGAGTGAAAATGGCCAGATACCGAAGAGCACATGTCTTTTGCTTCCATTTATATAGAGCACAAGGACAGGTAAAACGAGTTTCTGCCATGAGAAGTCAGGTGGTGACAGGAGAAGGCACGAGGGGGCTGCTGGGACGCGAGGGGCGTTCTGTTTCCTAATCGGATGTTGGCGACGCGAGGGTGCGGACGGTGAAAATGCCTCCGGCTGTTCGTTTATGACACGTGCACGTCTCTGGAGGTGTACTGTATTGCAATAAAAAGCTTTTTTAAAAGCTCGAGTATTCTCTCCGTTTCAACAACCACCACAAACGTCATCTGTTAGTCCCACTTGGCCTCCGGTCACGTCCCTTTCTCCCGGCCTCTTCACAGGCAGGTGGAGTTGGCGCTCGGCCTTGGTGTGCCCTGGAATCACCCAGGGAGCTGGTTAAATCGGGATGCTGGGCTCCATTCCCAGAGAGCCTGGCTTTGTAGGTTTGGAGCAGGGACCAGGAATTTGGTTCCCTAACTCCCAGGTGACGCTGCTGCCACAGGTCTTGGAGCCATACCCACCTGCTGTCTCCACTTCCTGCCCCCGTTGAATTTTAGAGAGAGTGGAAGGGAGAGGGAAAGACCGAGAGAAACATTGGAGGTGAAAGAAACACGAACCCCTGCAACCGAGGTACATACCCTTGACTGGAATCGAACCCAGGACCCTTCGGTCTGTAGGCCGGCACTCTATCCACTGAGCCAAACCAGCTAGGGCTCCCAGGTGTTTTCAATGTGCAGCCAAGGTTGCGAACGACTGCCTTTTCTAAGCTCAGTGATTTCTGCAGCTGGAATCCCTACCAGTGATTTAAAAAATACAACCAGCCCTAACCGGTCTGGCTCAGTGGATAGAGTGTCGGCCTGTGGACTGAAAGGTTCCAAGTTTGATTCCAGTCAAGGGCATGTACCTTGGTTGCAGGCACATCCCCACTAGGGGGTGTGCAAGAGGCAGCGGATCGATGTTTCTAACTCTCTGTCTCTCTCCCTTCCTCTCTGTAAAAAAATCAATAAAATATATTTTAAAAAACCCCCCACAAATATTTAGGTACAATCTAGTACGGTTTAAAAAAAAAATACAACCAGTACCCAGTCCCTCCCCTTCCCCCAGTCCCACACCTACGGCATCAGCATTTCCGGAAGTGAGCCTGGGTCATCATGATAGTTGTTAAAACTCCCCACATGATCCTAAGGCGGAGCCAGCTACCCTGGCAGGTGCATTTCTCAGGCGTTCCCTGGCTACCTCTCGGGAGGTGCGTGTGCTGGCGGAGGGCAGGGAGGAGCTTGGGAACAGCTAGTGGTTGGACGTCAGCCCCCCCCATATCCCCCCCCCACCCGCCACAGAGCACATCCTCAGCAGCCTGGCTGCTCCTTCCAACAGAAGGGCTCTGGAGGCTTTGGTCCAGCCCCTTCAGCTGACTTTCTGGGCTCAGACCTGCTGTGTGTGTTGACTTGACAACTGGCCCCCTGGCCCATGCTGAGATTTTACTCTGATGAGAGATTGGGAGACAATGAAGTGTCGTGGGGATCGAATAGTTGGTGTTTCCTTGCAAGGTGACTCTCCGTGTGATGTGACCAGAATATCGGGGTGTGCGTGTGTTTTAAGCCACTCCCGGTGCATCCAGTTGCAGAAACCACTGGAAAGGGCTCTTGAGCAAGACAGAGGCGGCCGCCCTGGAGTGCGTACAGGCTGCTTGCTAGGGCATGTCACTCGGGGAGAAGTGCCCCAACCTTCCGGAGTATTGGGTGCTGGCTGTGAGCTGCTAATTCCCGAGTGCCACTGTGGCCCATTACTAGTCCTCTAGCTGGAAGGGGGACTTAAGGCGCTAAGGGAAATCGGTAAGTCTGGTGGACTTCTCATCTTACCCACGTGCTCAGATTCCCAATCGCTCCTTAAAAATAATGAAAATCCGCCTGGCTGGCATGCCTCAGGCATAGAGCGTCGATCTATGAACCAGGAGCTCACGGCTTGATTCTGGGTTGCGAGCTCAATCCTGTGTGGGCGTACGGGGTGTGCAGGCAGCAGCCACTCAATGATTCCCTCTCATAATTGATGTTTCTATCTTTTTCTCCCTCTCCTTTCCTCTCTGAAATCAATAGCCAAAATGTATGAAAATCCAACCCGTGTTGTTCAAGGGTCAATTGTAGTAATAAGAGGTAAGTCAAACTGCAGCTGCTATTTCAGGTGATTATATATATTATTGATTTTTTACAGAGAGGAAGGGAGAGGGATAGAGAGTTAGAAACATCAGTCAGAGAGAAGCATCGATCAGCTGCCTCCTGCACACCCCTTACTGGGGATGTGCCTGCAACCAAGGTACATGCCCCTGATCAGATTCGAACCTGGGACCCTTCAGTCCCCAGGCTGACGCTCTATTCAGTGAGCCAAACCGGCTAGGCTCCAGGTGATTCTTTATTGGGGAAAATCAACACAGCCCCTGGCAAATGCTTCATTCTCTTTCCTAATAGCATCCGGATTTTCTGCCTATTGGGGCAGAGAATCCAGAAGTCATTTGTTTTTACCTGGTAGCGATGGCAGCACACCTTCAAAATCTTGCTTCAGAGTTACGGCAACACAGCACCCAGTGTTCACGCCAGGGGTACACGCTGTGGCATCCTTGCTGCATGTCCCCTGGGCCAGTTCTCAAACAGCATCCGCTTTCTGTGCGCACAGACCTTTCATAAATGTATTTCTTTGTAGTTCAGGCAGACGGATGGCTTTGCTTATGGCTGATGACATTGATGGGGGCACGTACCTCTAGGCGTCTCTGGAGGGCAGCAGACACATGCCCTTGAGAGGTGGTGGTGCCAGGCAGAAGCAGCACTTTGACCTTGGCTCGAAGGCCCTGAGGACCTAGCGGGCAAGAAGGCCATATGTTAAGGTGACTAGATTTAAAGTGGTACACCACTGACGGGGGGCGGGGGGGGGGTTCTTTTCTTTTCTTTTTATTTATTTATTATTACTTAAAATATTATTACAAAGAGTATTCGGGACTTTTTTTAAAACACCGGGGGACGCGGGGCAAACTGTTAAAAATCGGGACTGTCCCTCCAAAAGCGGGACGTCTGTTCACCTTACCATGTGTGCTCTCCTGATGGCTGGCTCCCAGGGGCAGTGTGGCTCAGACCCGGACTTAGAATGGGGGAGGTCACCTCCAGTAAGAGGTCGTTGGTCCGTGTCGTGTCTGAATCTTCCTAAAGCGGAAGACCTGAATCTGGAAGTAGCTTTGGTGTCCCTTTCCTGGCAGCGTCTAGGTCTTTTCTCACTGCTTTTACCTTTTGTCAAATAAATGTTCCAGTGCCTTCGGGCCCGGGCCCAGCCCCATCCTCGGGCCGAGGGCCTGATTTCACGTAGACCTTACCGACTGTAGTGGGTGCGCCAAGTTTTCAGCTGTCCGCTCTCTGTTTTTTTTCCTAATAGCGTCCGGATTTCCCACTGGGGAGTTATTCCCCTCCCCAACTCCTTCCTGTTGTGTGGAGTTCCAAGATTTAGGGCTGATCAAGAAAAACAAGCAAACAAACAAAAGAAACACACATGACCACCAGGTGGCAGTAGCACCCAGGGAGCTGCATGTGGGTGGTGCCTGGAGAGGGCTGCCTGGAGGGGAAGTCCCCAGTTGCAGAAGACCTTCTGGGAATGGGCAAGGGGCCTTTTGGGGAAGAAGGGACTCCGAGGGGGGGATTTCCGTAGGCGTGTAGGTGCCTGGAGGAGGGGCGTCCCTGGTTGGAGGGCTCTGAAGGGCCGCAGTGGCTTGGGGTCTTATAGCCCCTGGGTTTGTCATATCTATGGCCCGCAGACATTGGGTAAAGTTCAGGAGGGATGCAAAGTAGGCGGGCACTAAATGGCTAAAAATGTGCTTATCCGGGCTATACTTAGAGCAGTTGGATATCTACAAATTTGCATCTGCCCTCGGTGGTCTTTTGAGCTAAGAAGAAATAACACCGCAGGGGCCAATATACAGGGCTCAGCCACAGCCCGTTCATCCGACAGCTGCGGACACTGTCAGTACCTGCCTCCCACCACTCTCTCTACAGAAGCAGAGGGAGCAAATCCCTCCCCCGCCTACCCTGCAGGTAGAGCAAGGACAAGCTTGTGGCTCAGCTAGTTAGACAAGTCCCTTCAGGGCTTTCCTTTGGGGGAGTGACTTGACTGTTTGGAGATGAGACTCACTCCCAGCCTGGCCCTAGGGAGAGACGGTGTCAGCTCTGATTTCGTATCTTTCAGAGCAGGTTTTGTCATCCAGTTACTCACTGAACCACAGGGCACAGGAGTGCCTGAGCGACCATTTCCCCAATTCCTCCCAAAGCTTTTGCCTTTTCTCTTCCTTCCTCCCTGGAACTCAGATTCTAGACCTAGGCGGGGCGGATGGGAGCTACACTAAGGATGGGAGGGTAAGGAGCTAAGACGAGCCTGTGCTCTGATGACTTTGCAACCAGCGATGAGCCCCGGGCTGCCTGTCTTTAGATTTCTTGTCACATGAGAAAAATAACCCCTTATTTGTGAAATGTGAGGCTGGAAAAATGGGACTCAGAGGATGCCATCTTAACGCAATTAAAAAATATATTTTTATTGATTTTGGAAAGAAAGGGAGAGATAGAAACATCAATGATGAGAGATAATCATTGATTGGCTGCCTCCTGCACACCCACACTGGAGATCAAGCCTGCAATCTGGGCGTGAACCCTGGTACCATAACCTCCTAGTTCATAGGTCGATGCTTAATCACTGAGCCATGTCGGCTGGGCCATCATAACACAATTCCATTTTTATCTCCCAGTCTCCATTGAAACTTGTTCTGTGGGGATGGTTTATTGCCACCCTTAGCATTGATCACAGGGTGGGCCCATGTCTTCTCTGGATACTCCTTTGGTAAAAAGTTTCTGGGTCACTTCAAATAACTGCAATTTAAAAAACCAGACAGAGCCTGGCTAGAATGGCTCAGTGGTTGAGCCATGGTTGACCTATAAACCAGGAGGCCATGGTTCGATTCCTAGCTAGGGTACATGCCTGGGTTGCAGGCTCAATCCTCAGTAGGGGGTATGCAGGAGGCAGCCAATCAGTGATTCTCATCATTGATGTTTCTATCCCTCTCTCTCTTTCCCTTCCTCTCTGAAATAAATGAAAACTATATTAGAAAACAAACAAACACCGGACAGAGTGATCAAATTTGTGGAGACAAGGGGCAGAATGCTGGTGCTGGGGGCAGGGCAGGGGTAGTGGGGAGTCATTCGTTAGTGGGTAGAGGCTTCAGTTGGGGAGGATGAAAATGTTCTTGAGAGGGATGTACAACAATGTAATGTACTTGGTGTCACTGAATTGTAGTTGAAATGGTAAGTTATGTTATTTACTAGAGGCCTGCACCAGTGGGTCCCTCAGCCTGATCTGTGGGATCCGGCCAAAACCAGCTCTCTGACATCCCCTGATGGGTCCCAGATTGCGAGAGGGTGCAGGCCAGGCTGAGGGACCCCACTGGTACACTATCGGAGAGAGATGCGGGAGTTTGGCCAGCCGGGGAAGGACCGCAGGAGGGTTCCAGGGTGTGTCTGGCCCTTCTCACTCAGTCCAGATCAGCAGACCCCAGCAGCAAGCTAACCTACCAGTTGGAGCATTTGCCCCCTGGTGGTCAGTGCACGTCATAGTGACCAGTTGAGCAGTCTTAGCATATCATTAGCATATTATGCTTTGATTGGTTGAATGGCTGATCCGTCAGCCGGACACTTAGCATATCAGGCTTTTATTATATAGGATATTTCACCACAATAAAAAAATAAACAAGAAGAAATGGAAGTTCCTTTACAGTTAAAAGCTTCTCCCTACACCTTCTTGGTCTGTTTTGGGTTGGCAGCATGCAGCAGGGAAAAGGGTGCGACTGTGAGTGTGTGAGCGAGAGAGAATGTGTGTGTATCTGATTAACGCCTCAGTTTCCCCTCCCTTCACTGCTCATTTACCCTGAGATTCTCTTACTCACTAGCCTGCTTTTTGTTCCTCCGGAGCTGAAGTTGGGGAGAGAGAGGACCAGGGCAAGAAAGCTCTTGTTCTGACCGGTACTGTGTGAGCTGCCACCGTCTCCCCAGGCTCGGTGTGTGTGTAAAGCTGACTCCTCATCTAGTGGGTTCTTCCAAAACCCTTTGGCGCCCTGTACCATTATCAAGGTGAGTCCCGGATGTGGTGGACCCGAAGCTGGTAGCTCAGGCTTCAGCTTCTTGCTGCTAAGGTCTCATCTCTCCTCCAGGGGGCACTCTTGGACAGGTTTTAATAGGGCTCTATGTAGGTCTTTGCTCTTCCAATGGCTCATATCTGGACCATGGATATTCACACGTCCTTTTTTCTCTCTCCCCCTAGATTTTTTTTAAAAAATTATTTTTTAAAATATCTTTTTATTGTTTTCAGAGAGGAAGGGAGAGGGAGAGATAGAAACATCAATAATGACTGGGAATCATTGATGGGCTGCCTCCTGCATAGCCCCTGCTGGGGATTGAGCCCGAAACTGGAATCAAACCCAGGACTCTTCAATCTACAGGCCGATGCTCTATCCACTGAGCCAAACCAGCTGGGGCGATTTTAAAAATCAGATTTATTGAAGTATAATTGACAGCAATTTTAGTGTATAAAGCCACAATCAAGATAAAGAACGTTTCCATCACCCCAAAGGTTTCCTTGCGTCCATTTGCCATACATCCTCTGCAACCACCAATCTGATTTCTGTCCCTACGTGTTGGCCTTCAGCAAAGGAGTCATGTTTTGAGACTTACATATTGTAAACGGAATAATAAAATATGTAATTATTCATATCTGCCTCCTTCACTTTGTATGAAGCCTTTGGGAAACATGCACATTATTGCATGTATCAGTAATTTTTCTTTTTATATATCCATTGAGGGAGATTGGATTGTTTCCAATTTTTTAATTATGAATATAGCTACTATAAGCATTTGTACACAAGTCTTTGTGCAGTCACAGGTTTCCATTCCTCGTAAGTAATTATCTAAGAGTGGGATTTCTGGAACGTCTATTAAGAATATGTTTAACTCAACAAAAAACTATTTCCCAAAGAAAAACAAACAAGTTTCCAAAGCAGCCATCCCATTTTGTATCTCTACCAACAATGAATGGAGGTTCCAGTTGCTCTGTGTTCTTGGTATCACACAGTGTTATCAGTTTTTAAAATTTTAGTGTATGTGCAGCGGTATCTCACGTGGTTCTAATTTGCCTTTCCCTAATGTCTAACGATGTCAAACATCATTTTCTTTGCTTATTTTCTGTTCATATATTTTCTTTGGTGAAGTGTCTGTTCAAATCTTTTTCCCATTAAAAAATAAGTCATTATTACTGAATTTTAAGAATTCCTTGTACATTCCAGATACAAGTCCTTTACTGGATAAACATGTTTTGTAGGTATAGGGTATTTCCCAAAATGTATGTACAAACTTTGAATAATTATGAAGACAGTGTTGATTGAAATACCTTTCAGTTTCAAAATTGAGCTGTTGAAGTGTGTATACATTTTTTGGGGGGACACCTGTATGTTTTTTTCAGTCTGTGGCTTGACCTTTTGTTTTCTTCTTCTTGCCTTTGCAAGAAGCTTTTTTGTTTCCATTGGTCCAGCCCACGGGTGAGGGCTCGAGGGCGGTGAAAAGAATGCCTGCTGGTTTCAGGGAGAGGCTCAGGCAAAAGCTGGACGCCAGGGGAATGCATGGGGCCTCTCAAAGACTCTGGCTCCAGGGCTCCCGGCTGTGTTACATCCAAACACTGTGGAAGCAAGAGAGACAGACCCGGCACTCACTGAGGCACTGCTGCCCTTTTGCTTTCTTAATGGCCTCTTTCGAAGATCAAAACTTCATTTTTGATAAAATTCTATTTATCGTTTTGCTTTTGTCTAAGAAAGCTTTGCCTAACCCCAGGTCATGAAAGTTTTTTTTTTTTTGTTTACTTCTATATTTTTAGTTCTTATAGTTAAATCTAAGAGTAATTAGTAATTAATTTTGGGGTATGGTGTGTAGTACAGGTCAAGGTTCATTTTATTTTTGCAATTATTCCAACTGCATATATATATATATATATATGTATATGGCTCGGTGCACAAAAATTTGTACACTTGGGGGAGGAGTGGGTCCCTCAGCCCAGCCTGTGCCCCTTAGCAATCTGGGACACCTCAGGAGATGTCCACCTGCTGGCTTAGGCACACTCCCCATGGGATTGGGCCTAAGCAGGCAGCCAGACATCCCTCTGGCAGCCCAGGGGCCCTCAGGGGATGTCCACTTGCCAGGGGGAAGCAGGCCTAAGCTGCAGTAGGACATCCTTAGCTCTGCTGAGGAGGCAGGAGAGGCTCCCACCGCCACTGCTGTGCTGGCAGCTGGCAGCCTGGCTTGTGGCTGAGCAGAGCTCCCCCTGTGGGAGCACACTGACACCAGGGGGAAGCTCCTGCATTGAGCATCTGCACCCTGATGGTCAGTGTGTGTCATAGTGACCAGTCATTCCCAGTTGTTATGCTGTTAGGGTTAATTTGCATATTATACTTTTATTATATAGGATATGTGTGTGTGTGCGCATGTGTGTGTGTGTGTATATATATATATATATATATATATATATATATATATATATATGATTTCAGAGAAGAAGGCAGAGATAGAAACATGAATGATGAGAGAGAATAATTGATTGGTTGCCTCCTGCACACCCCCTACTGGGAATGGAGCCCACGACCCAGGAATGTGCTCTGACCTGGAATCCAACCATGACCTCCTGGTTCATAGGTTGGTGCTCAACCACTGAACCACACCAGCAGGGCTCCAGCTGCATTTTTAGAACTTATTTTGTTTGTTAATTCTCACCCAAGGATATTTTTCCATTGATTTTTAGAGAGAGGGGGAGAGAGAGAAACATTGATGTGAGAGAGACACATGGATTGGTTGGGAACGAGTTTGCCATCGAAGTACGTGCCTTTGACTGGAATCGAACCTGGGACCCTTCAGTCGAGGGCCAATGCTTTATCCACTAATCCAAACTGGCTATGGCTCCAGCTGCAGTTTTAGAAAAGATTCTCCCCTCCCCCACGTTTCAACGTTTCTTGAAAAGCAATCGACTCCATGTGCGTGAGCTTATTTTGGTCTCTTAATTCTGTCCCAGTGATGGCGCTGCTCATCCTGAACGGAGAGAACACTATTGCGATCGCTGTAGCTTTAGAGCGAGTCTGGAAATCGAGTCGTTTGAGTTCTCCTACACGTATATTTTTTAAATTTTGGGATAAGTTTTGGAATTATCAATTTTTAAGAAAGAAGTTTTGATTGGGATAGTAAGACCCTATCCCAATTTAGGGTGAATCGACAACATTGATTCTTGTGATTCGTGAACATGGTATATCTCTCCATTTATTTAGGGCTTCTTTAGTTTATCTCTGCAACGTTTTGTCATTTTCCGCATACAAGCCTGTTAAGTATTCTGTTAAATATGTCCTCGAGTGTTTGTTTTTTGGTTTTCTCCTATTGTAGATGGTATTGAGTTTTCTGCTACTGTAAAAACTATTGTAAACAGTATTTAAAAAAATTTCATTGTCCCACAGTTTTTCGCTCGTATAAAGAAAGGCAGTCAGCTTTCGTATATTGACCTTTATCCTTAGATCTTGAGACCTTGCTACACCCAGCCATAGTAGATTTTTAAACTAGGTTGCTTAAGATTTTCTGCATGAACAATCATGTTTTGTGAGTAAAAGGGTTTTACTTATCCAACCTGTATGCCTTTTTAAGATCTTGCCTGATTGCACTAGCTGAAACCTCACATTTATAAGATTTAAAGTAGCTGCTCTAGAGTCTTACCTACTAATTCGGTCATCTCTGTGGTTTCTGGATCTGTTTACACACACACACACACACACACACACACACACACACAGTTGATTTGTCTGTTTTTCTGTTGATGAACAGCGAGGTTGCTTCCATGCCTTGGCTGTTGCGGATGCTGCTGCAGTGCTTGGTGTGTCACAAGGTCTCTCCATTCTGGCTGGTGGAATAGGAATTACTCCCACTTCTGTATCAACGCCAGAAATTGCTTGGTTTACTATTTTATTTTATTTTTATTTTTTTAAAACCTATTTTATTGATTTCTTTACAGAGAGGAAGGGAGAGGGATAGAGAGAAACATCAACCAGCTGCTTCCTGCACAACTCCTACTGGGGATTTGCCCGCAGTCAAGGTACATGCCCTTGACAGGAATCAAACCTGGGACCCTTCAGTCCTCAGGCCGACGCTCTATCCACTGAGCCAAACCTGTCAGGGCTGGTCTACTGTTTTAAGATGGTTCTTTCCCTTGCCTGGGGTAGTTTCCTCTCGCACAAGAACTTATCAGTTCTTACCTCAGCCCTCCGGGAGAGCCCCCTGCAGGCATCTGGTGCTCTGTCCCCAGGAAACGCCTTCCTCCTGAGTATTTTGCCCTGCAAATCCCTGCTGCCTTGACCTCTGAGCTCCAGGCTCTGACTGGGGTGTTTACATCGTGCGCTGGTCTTCTCTCTGTTGTTCAACGTCTAAAAATGTTTATCTATTTCCTCCAGATTTCTTTTTTTTTATTATTACATAAAGTTTTACAAAGATTAGTACATATATCTCTTTTCCGCCCTGCCCTTCTCCCAGCCTCCCCTACCCCCCAGTGTTTTGTGTCCATTAGTTATGCTTAAATGCATGCACCAAAGTCCCTTGGCTGATCTGTTACCCCCCCCCACACACACACACACACAACGTCCCTGTGCTTGTTGCTGTAATTTGACAGTCTGTTTGATGCTTCTCTGCCTCTGTATCCATTTTTGTTCACCAGTTTATAATGGTTATTATTATCCATAGATGAGTGAGGACATGTGGTATTTTTCTTTCATTGACTGGCTTATTTCACTTAGCATTATGTTCTCCAGTTCCATCCATGCTGCTATAAATGCTAAGAACTCCTTCCTTTTTACAGCAGCATAGTATTCCATTGTGTAGATGTACCACCGTTTTCTAATCCATTCATCTGCTGAAGGGCACTTAGGCTGTTTCCAAATTTTAGCTATGGTAAATTGTGCTGCTATGAACATAGGGATGCATATGTCCTTTCTGATTGCTGTTTCTGGTTCCTTAGGATATATTCCCAGAAGTGGGATCACAGGGTCAAAAGGGAGATCCATGTTTAATTTTTTGAGGAAACTCCATACTGTTCTCCACAGTGCCTGCACCAGTCTGCATTCCCACCAGCAGTGCATGAGTGTTCCTTTTTCTCCGCATCCTCTCCAGCACTTGTCGTTTGTTGATTTGTTGATGACAGCCATTCTGACAGGTGTGAGATGGTACCGCATTGTTGTTTTGATTTGCATCTCTCGGATGAGTAGTGACTTTGTTCCTCCAGATTTCTAACCGTTCACCGGAGGCAGGTGATCCTTCCTGGGCGGAAGTGGAAGGCTCCCTCATTCGACTTCTGAGGCATGGGTCAGGGACGTTCTACTGTGTCCTCTGAGTTACCGAGGGTCCCTATTGCCTCCTCAGCTTGTTGACCCACGGGCTGGAGCCTAGGGCGCTTTCTGAGTGGTCCTATGGAAGCCCTTGCCTTGGGCCTGTGGTGAG
>PVJC01005024.1:0-60830 GCA_004026665.1 Murina feae
GTAGTCAAGGGAACAAGAAGATGTGCAAGCAAATGTGGATGCAGCAGCCTGATCGGTGACTCACTCACCCTGTCCACCTTCTCGTTGTGGGGTGACAGCTGAGGTTTCTGACCATTCAGCTTCCACCAGAAACATTTCCCAACCCCCCTTCTCCTTGATGCCACCACCATCACCGCCTCTTAGGAAAACTCCTTTCCCAAGGGTCAAGGTGTAGTCTCCTGTCCCCCCTCACTTCTGGGTAATGCTTCGGTGTTTATCTTACAGTAGCACTCCAATAAGCTTTCCAACTCAAGCTCTTCCTTGATTTCCTGCTCCAATCTCCCTCCTGATGACCAGCTGTGTGGTACCAGAGTCACCATCCCAGACATGAGGCTGGAGCAGTGTGAACAAGGAGGGGACAGGCAGACGGGGAGCCAGGTGGTGCACAGTCTTGTAGGTCATGGAAGGGAGGCTGCCACGCACCAGGGGGTAGATGGCGAGCAAGTGATGTTACCCAACTTGTGTTTTCATGTGTAGAATGCATGGTGGGGGGCAGAGTGAATGGGGCGGGGGGAAGCCAGTTGGAGGCTGTCAGTTACATGGTTATTTGAGAGGGACGTCTAGGGGAATTGGACTAGAGGGTGGCTGACTGCGGGACTGAGGGAAGTGGGGAAAGTTGCCATCTTCCGGTGGGAGGGTCTGTAAGGGATTGGTGGCCATGTTTGATCTGCCACAGATGAGAAGACTGAGGCCCAGGAAAAGGATGTGGCTGATCCATCACCACATATCACATAAGGGTCAAGAAGGAGCCCAGAGCCCGGGCCTTCTGACATCAGTCTTGTGTGGTCCCCCCTGCAGCCACACGCCTCTTGGGAAGGAAGGCGGAAACGCATGCCCAGGGAAGAGTGAGGCTTTCGCCGAAGCCCCAGCTGTGATAAAAGCAGTCTCCTCCCTGCCATGTCAAACCCCACCCAGGTGCCAGAACCGGGATCTCGGAAGGGATAGGTACATGGGCCCAGTTATTCACCAGAAGCAGAGGAAGGATGGGTGGGGCAAAGGTTTTGAGCACCCCCTTCAGGATGTCAAAGAAGTGACTTGGCTTTATTTTAAAGGACCCTAATGCTGAGCCCTGGGTTCCTCCAACCAGCCTTCGCCAAACACCAGTCACCACGCAGGTCAGGCCGAATGCACACTAATCCCGTGTTTGTCTCCTCCCTGAGACTGTCTGATCCATCCTAGCATTCCCAGAGCTCAGAGAACACATGCCAAGTTGATATTTGAGGAAGAAACAGAAGAGTGATGTCAGTAGACCCTTGTTAAGGATGGAGTGAAAAAAAGGGGGGAAAGGATGGAGTGAATGAATGACACGGCTGTTGCATGGCTGTGAGATCCATTACAAAAGCAGAGAAGTTTAACTCTAAGTGTGTTCCTAAGTACAGTGTTTATAACTGTATCACCATGCCCAGCCTGGAGGATGTGCTCAGTACATACAGGGTGGACCAAAAAAATGTATACACACTTTGAATAATTATAAAGGCCGTGGTTATTAAAATACTAGAGGTCTGGTGCATGACATTTGTGCACTGGGGGTAGAGAGGAGGTGGAGAGGGTCCCTCAGCCTGGCCTGCGCCCTCTCACAGTCCAGGACCCCTCAGGGGATGTCCTCCTGCCAGCTTAGGCCCATTCCTGCCATTGCAGCTGTGCTCGCCAGCCATGAGCCTGGCTTCTGGCTGAGCGGCGCTCCCCTTGTGGGAGCACACTGACCACCAGGGGGCAGCTCCTGTGTTGAGCGTCTGCCCCCTGGTGGTCAGTGCACATCGTAGTGACTGGTTGTTCCTCTGTTTGGTCAATTTGCATATTAATCTTTTATTATATAGGATATTTATTATAGAGGATATATAGGTTAAAAAATTGAGCTGTCAGATGTTAAAGTGTGTATACATTTTATTTTGGGGGGGGGGAGACACCCTGTATTTATTGAATGAATGAGTGAGTGAATGTATGAACCTTCTCAATCCTTCCTTTATAAGCCAACTCATGTTCTTGTCTAGAAAGGGAACTGATAAATGCAGAGCTGTGGCTCCATCTAGTGGACGCTATAGGAACGCTCCTTCCCCCATCACTGCCTTGAACTGTAGCTGCACTAATTGCTTGTTCCCACTTCACCCAGTTTGGGCTGGACCTCTGAGTATGGCAGCATCACCCTGCAGGGGAGTAAAACCTACCTGAAACCCTGAAATGGGAAATTTGAGAAGGAAGCTGGTAGGGGATAGTGGGGCTCAGTACTGTATGGGAATAACTTAGAGTAGCTGCTGTGCAAAGAACACCGGACCAGGTATCACAAGTATACTGTGTGGCCTTGGGCAACCTAGTTGCTCTCTCTGAACTTGCGTTGTATCATCACACTGCTGTATACCCTTTGTACCCCAGGCTAATGCTCAGATCCCAACATAGCCTCACTGGGCGCTGAGGACCACCGTGCCTGTGAAACAGCAGAAGAAACGGGGTTTAGATTAAGTAAGGAGCCCAAGACCTCACAGCTAGTAAGGATCAGGCCAGGATTTGAATGCCGCTCTGTCTGACCCAGAGCCTAGCACCTGTCCTGCTGACACTGCACTGGACCACCTCTTCAGATGTTCTCTAAAGCTATTCTACGGTTCTGCACCTCTTCTCCAACCTGCCTCTTTCCTTTTTTTTTTTTTTTTTAAGTATTTTATTGATTTTTTACAGAGAGGAAGGGAGAGGGATAGTCACAAACATCGATGAGAGAGAAACATCCATCAGCTGCCTCCCGCACCCCCCCCCTGCCCCCACTGGGGATGTGCCTGCAACCAAGACACATGCCCTTGACCGGAATCGAACCCAGGACCCTTCAGTCCACAGACTGACACTATCCAATGAGCCAAACCAGTTAGGGCAGCCTCTTTCCTTTTGAGAGGCTGTACATCAATAGATTCTTGATGGTGAAATGACATAGAGTGAAACCAACTCCACCATAGGCTAATGGATATAATTTATCTGAATTTACTAACTCGTTAGCACCTTACTGTCTGCACCTCAGTTTTCCTGTCCATAAAATGAGAATATAAATCCTTATCACGTAGGATTCACAGGGAGGACTGGAGCCATGCATTTAAAGCACTTGCTACGATGTTTGCCACAGAGCCAACCCTTGATAGACGTTAGATCTCGCCATCATGGCCAAGTCAGAGCAGTGTTGGGTTTTCATCTGTGTGTGCATTGCAGTGAGTGGGTCGTATGGCATGGAGCTGTGGGGGGTCCTTCATCTGACAACAAGTCATTCTCCAAAACTGGCCCTGCCAACTTCTGCCCGCAAAGATGTAAAAGGAGCAAAATAAGGGGTGGGAAACACACCGCTGTCCCACGCACTGGAAATACTTGAGCCCCGTAGAACTATCTCGTATCCCCTCACAGAGGCACGCTGGTCAGGCACTGGATGGAACGTGACAATCAGCTGAGAGCCACCTAGCACAGTTCCCTGCCTGGGAGCTCAGAGCAGATGAACCACATGCGGTGGTCCTTGGAGCCTACGAAGCAGCATTGCCAAGAGAGGATCATGAATCACACTGGAGCCCAGTGGATGAAGCCTCAGATTCAACAGTGTAGAAGTCCATATTGGGGCCCAGAGCTCCAACCCAGCAACTAGTGCTTCATCAGGGACAAGGTATCCACAGTAGTCCAGACTAGCATTCCATAACCCACAGGTCCTGTCCCTGACCCAGACCAGCCCTGGGGCCCACACCGCCCCCTAGTGCCCAGACCTGGGTCCTCAGACCCAGCCCTCTATGAGGGTTTCAGACCTACATCCGAGTCCCAGACCTTCCTGATGGAGCCCAAAAGTTCATCCCGGGGACCAGACCTCGAACCCCGTATCTAATTATGTATGGGTTAGCAGACATTCAGGGCAGTCCAGACAACTATTCCATTATCCAGAGGTCACACCCGGCACCCAGACCACTCCCGGGGCCCTGACAGCCCTCTAGTCCCCAGACCTCCCTCCCTGCGCCCAGACCTCCTTCCGGGCCGCACACCTTCATGCTGGGGCCCAGAAGTCTCCCCTGGGCACAAACCTCCCACGCAGTATCTACTCCTTTATCAGGGCCCACTTATCCACAAGAGTCCAGGCGAGCATACCCTAATCCTGAGGTCCCAACCCTGACCCAGACCAGCCCCGGGGCCCACACCGCCCCCTAGGGCCCAGACCTCTCTGTGCAGGCCTGAGACCTACATCTGGGTCCCAGACCTTTAAAACAGAGTCCAAAAGTTCATGCGGGAGACCAGACCTCGAACACCGTATCTTCTTATTTATGGGTTACCACACATCCGGGGTAGTCCAGACATCTATTCCATTATCCAGAGGTCCCGCCCGGTACCGAGACCACCACTGGGCGCCGACAGGCCTCTAGTTTCTAGCCCGCCCTCTTGGACCCCCCGACCTTCCTGCTGGGGCCCAGAATTCTATCCTGGGGGCCCAAACCTCGAACCCAGTATCTATTTCTATACAAGCGTTCAGATACCCACGGTAACCCAGGGAGGATTCCATCATGCCGAGGTCCTGTGCCTGACCTGGACCAGCCCCGGGGCCCACAGCGCCCCCTAGTGCCCAGGCCCCTGTCCCAGAACCCAGACCTCCATTCGGGCCTCAGACCTACATCCGGGTCCCAGGCACTCATGGGGTGGTGGGGGGGAGGGCGGAGAAGGTCCTCCCGGGGACCAATCCTCGAAGCCTGTATCTAGTCTTTGGTCTGCTTTAGGTATCTACAGTAGGGCAGACGACCATTCCATGATCCAGAGGTCCTGCTCATGACTCAGATTACACCTGGAACCCAGACCGCCGCACAGTGCCCAGTCCTCCCTCTCCCTACCCAGACCTCCATCCGGGTCCCAGGCCTTCATGCCAGGGCCCAGAAGTCCTTCCCGGGGCCCGGACCCTGAAACGCCTGTCTCGGCCTTTATCAGGGTTCAGATATCTACAGTCGTCCAGATGAGTATTTCATGATCCAGAGGTCTTACCCCTGACCCAGACTGCCCCCCGGGGCTCGGACAGGCCCTAGGGGCCAGGCTTCCCTCCCTGGACCCAGACCTCCACGTGGGACTTAGACCTACAACTGGGTCCAAGATACATGTGGGTCCCAGATCCTCATGCCAGGGCCCAGGAGTCCATATTGGGGCCCAGACCTTCAAACCAGCAACTGGTCCTTCATCAGGGTCCAGGTATCCACAGTAATCCAGGCTAGCATTCCATAACCCACAGGTCCTGTCCCTGACCCAGACCAGCCCTGGGGCCCACACCGCCCCCTAGTGCCCAGACCTGGGTCCTCGGACCCAGCCCTCTATGAGGGTTTCAGACCTACATCTGGGTCCCAGACCTTCCTGATGGAGCCCAAAAGTTCATCCCGGGGACCAGACCTCGAACCCTGTATCTAATTATGTATGGGTTACCAGACATTCAGAGCAGTCCAGACAACTATTCCATTATCCAGAGGTCACACCCGGCACCCAGACCACTCCCGGGGCCCTGACAGCCCTCTAGTCCCCAGACCTCCCTCCCTGCGCCCAGACCTCGTTCCAGGCTGCACACCTTCATGCTGGGGCCCAGAAGTCTCCCCTGGGCACAAACCTCCCACGCAGTATCTACTCCTTTATCAGGGCCCACTTATCCACAAGAGTCCAGGCGAGCATACCCTAATCCTGAGGTCCCAACCCTGACCCAGACCAGCCCCGGGGCCCACACCGCCCCCTAGGGCCCAGACCTCTGTGCAGGCCTGAGGCCTACATCTGGGTCCCAGACCTTTAAAACAGAGTCCAAAAGTCCATGCGGGAGACCAGACCTCCAACACCGTATCTCCTTATATATGGGTTACCACACATCCGGAGTAGTTCAGACATCTATTCCACTATCCAGAGATCCCGCCCGGTACCGAGACCACCACTGGGCACCGACAGACTCTAGTCCCTAGCCCTCCTTCTGGGGGCCCCCGACCTTCCTTGGAGCCTATGAAGCAACACTGCCAAGAGAGGGTCATGAATCACACTGGAGCCCAGTGGATGAAGCCTCAGATTCAACAGTGTAAAAGGTTGGGCTGCCCCCGGGGCTGGATGGCTGACAGGGCCTCTGGGGATCTGTGGCTGTGTGTGTGGTGGATTCAACCAATCAACGATAAGATTGGTAAGACCGGAGGCAGCCTGGCTCCCCCTTCTTCCTCCCTGCTTGCTGGACATGGTGTTCTGCATCTGGACAGAACACCCCCGCCCCACTGTGGCTGCAAGAATGCTTCTCCTTCATCTGCTGTGTCGGTGCAGAGATGTTCCCATTCTATAGGTGGGAAGACTGAGGCTGACGGGAGAACTCACTCACCAGGCACACTGATGCACGGCTCTGGATTTTCCTCCGTTGAGCATGGTTTGAAAAATGCCTAAGAGATGCGATGTTGACACGTGCAATTTCGCATGCCTGGATTTCATTCCACTCACAAAAACGGCCCTTCCCTAACTTGATTGCTTTGCTGAAATCAATTTTTCCCCTTTTATAAAAAAGAATTTCATTTTTCAGTGACTGAATTGCTTCTGGCTACTTCTTCCCTTTCCAGCTGTCAAGGTTTTGTAGAACATTTCTCTTCCTTCTGTATTAGATAAGTAAGAATAATGAATTGATGTGCTGCCTCACTAACTTGATGAGAATAAATAGGGTTCCAGGCTTTAATAAAATGCAGCACTGGCAAAAACGAAGGCTGGGAGGCCATTATAAATTCTGCATAGGATATATCAAGACTGGTCTGTTTTCTGAGGCTAAGTAGAAGATTAATATTAGAAGGAGAGAACTAATAATGACGAAATCCCTGAATTATAAGGAACCTTGAAATCCTCCCTTCCTTTATTGCTTGAATCTCCTTCAAGTGGTTTCTTTCCTTGAATGCTGCCTGTGATGGGGAACTCACTACCTCCTGAGACAACTCATTAGAAGGCTCTCTTTAGAAGGCTCTGATCTGACTTTTCACATTTCTTAAAAAAATTTTTTAAATTGATTTTAGAGAGGAAGGGAGAGCTAGACACATCAGTGATGAGAGCGAATCATTGATCAGCTGCCTTCTGTATGCCCCACACTGTGAATTGAGCCCACAAGCCAGGCATGTGCTCTGACCGGGAATTGAACCGTGACCTCCTGGTTCGTAGGTTGACACTCAACCACTGAGCAATGCTGGTAACATTCCTTATTTATACTTAGGTGAAATCTCACTCCGTCACTGGAACAGTTTTAATCCCTGGGGCTGTACTGAACGAGGCTAATTCCTCTCATCTCCAGCACCTTTGCTGCTATTTGAAGGCAGCCATGATAGACACCCAAGTCTTCTCTTCTATGGGCCAAACATCCCAGTTCTCTCCGCTGCTCTTTCACCTGGCCACGTCCTTCTGTGAGGCCGCAATTTCTCTGTGACCTTCACTAAGTGCAGGGGGGCCTCTGTCACGTTCATGCCTACCCATCATCTTTCTGTATTTGCAGAAATCCCTTCTGTCCCCACTCCCTCGTGAGGTAGTGAGAACGGAAATTCCCAGTCTCCCCTGCAGCTGAGACCAGCCAGGCCCTTCATAGTGCAGGCGGAGAAAAAGGCGTTGAGCTTTTTTTGGGGGGTAGGGTGAGTTCTGGATGCAAGATGGCAGCAGTAGCAGTCATGGACATCGGGCTCCTGGGAGCTGTGGCACGGCCGTTGTTGATTTCTGCTTTTGTAGTATTTTGGTGGCAGCAATGACCTCATCACGGCTTTTCTTTGAATATATCCACTTTCTTCTTAAATTAGCCAGAGTTGCTCTCTGGTAAGAACTCTGACTCACAGACACAACTCAGCAGGGACCTCTCAGGGCAGACAGAACCATCACCTCCTCATTCCAGCTTCCATGCTTCTACCAACGCAGCCGCTACCTAAATGCACTCTTCTAAGCGACCACATCACGCAGCCGACTTATATTAAACCAAAACCGTCACTTAGCAGGGCCAGGGATTCATGCCCCGGCCTAAGGAATTCTTTAGAAGAACAGACTTCGTGTACTTTCTTCTCACGTGTTCAACAGAAAACAACGTTGGAATGTGTGAGAGGGATGCCTTTGAAGTGCGGAACATGCAGCCATTCCCTCAGCAAGGAAAGAAAATAATGAGGGATCGTAGATACAATCCTGCCACTCTTTGTCTGTCCCCATGGCACAGGGCTGATCAAGGTCACGCAGGAGCCATTGTGGACCAGATGTTTCATTCATTCCTCCTCACTATCAGAATATTGTGAAATGAACATTAAAGCAACGGCTGTCTTTGATTGTTTGCCCCTGGGTATCCCTACCACTCTCAGGAGGCTCTGTGCATGCACAGTGTGGGGCATACTCATAGAAGTCTTAAGATAAACAAGAACGCCCTGCTTTCCTTCTACTGTCAACCTGGAACAATAAGAAGGGGAGAGGTTGAGGACTCAATGCCACAGCCGAGAGGCGGGCCCCTTGTTTATATTAGCATTAGTAAATGCCTATGAAATACATTCATGTGATGGAGATCAAAGGACCCAGGGAAAAGGGGAGGTACAATGGGGTTGTGTGTGAACAGTCCCTTAGGCTTCACTCAGATGGGTTGAACCCTCCACCCAGAGCAATACCATTTCAGATGATTTCCTCAGAGGTATTGCTAAGAGGTCTTCATGGTCTGGGTCAGAAAGAAAAGCTCATCGTTTCTCACGAGGTTGAGATCCCAGCCAGGCCAGGGGACGGGACAAAAGTCATAGGTTGGTCTGGCAGCAGAAGGGGTTTGAGGTGAACCCGACCTCCATCCTCTACACCTTCGTTTCACAAAAAGTGGTCCCTGGACCAGTAGCATCGGCCTCACCTGGATGCTTGTCAGAAATGCTGACTCTCAAGCCTGCCCCAGCCCCACGGAACCAGACCTGCCTTAAAAGGAAATCCCCAGAGCTGTGCCTACAGAGTGAGTTCGAGGAACACTTCCCTACACCATCAGTGAGACGTCTGGAAATCGGCCAATCACAGAAGGACCCTGTTGCAGAAATGAAGGACCATTTAGCCCAGGTGGGAGCAGTGGACCTCAGGGACCCATCACAAATACCCAGCTGTGGGCCTTACATCATGGGATAGTTCAGCTCCATGCTAGACAGGACCAGGAAGTCATGTCCAGCTCTCAGGAGACACACTTGTCTTTGACCAGAGAGTCAGCTACCAGAACCAAGCTGCCTCACTGCCAAGCTTCCTACCACACTCATGTATTTGGTCCAAAGGAGATGGGACCCTGGGGGATATTACTCAGCAATGAAAAAGGGACAGATTTTTAATACATGCAACATCTGTGGATGGGTCTCAAGGTCATTTGAAGCAAGGAGTCTCCCAGGGGTGAGGATGACGGAGCCCCTAGTGCTAGGACGCTTGCATGCACGACTCCGGAGACCAGGTTCTGTGACGCAGGTCTAATTTTATTGAGGAAATACAGCAGTATTTATAGGTGGAGGTGGCCAATCATGGAACATCTTCTTAGGGAGCCAATGAGCGTAAAGGTTGGGGTACTGTGTACGTGGCTGTAGGAGGGGCTCAGGTGGGCGTTGCCATCTTTCTGGTTTGCCAGAAAGATCTGAACTGCTGGAGTGTGCTCACAGCATTGCATCAGCCACTGCACCGAGATAAATCTCCTGTGCTCTACCTACAGTCATTGTGCTGAGTAAGGCCATCTACTCTATGCTTCCATTTATATAACACTAGAGGCCCGGTGCACGAATTCATGCACCAGTGGGAGTCCTTCAACCTTGCCTGCAGGATCAGGCCAAAACTGGCTCTCCAACATCCCCCAAAGGGTCCTGGATTGCAAGAGGGCACAGGCCAGGGCCGGGGAGGGACATGGGAGGTTGGCCAGCCAGGGAGGGACTGCAGGAGGGCTCCAGGGCATGTCCGGCCCATCTAGCTCAGTCCCGATCAGCCAGACTCCAGCAGCAAGCTAACCTACCAGTCAGAGTGTCTGCCCCCTGGTGGTCAGTGCATGTCATAGCAAGTGGTTGAGTGGCCTTAGCATATCATTAGCATATCACTCTTTGGTGAAACTTCCCATCACCTCTGGTCCCCTCCCCCCAGCTGGCCAATGCTATCAGTCACTTAGCATATTAGGCTTTTATTACATAGGATTTTCAAAATTCCAGGGGATAGGGAAGGTGTGTGTGGAAAGGGTCAGGAGAGGCTATAAAGGAGCAGCATGAGGGAGGTCTTTGTGATGGGATAGTGATTGTGGTGGTTGAACGCATCTCCACGTCATGAAATGGCCGAGAACTAGACGCATGCATCGCACCAACATCGTGCTCCTGGTTTTGATATTTCCCTGGACTGGACATTGGGGGAAAGTGGGTGAAGAGTACCCGGGACTGCTCCATACTATCTTTGCAGCTTCTTGTGCATCTATAGTTATTTAAAAACAAAAGAACAAAACAAAACAAAAAGGAGACGGTGGTCACGAGGCCATCATCTGGTGAGATGCATCCTCATAAAAATATATCCCCGGAGCCTTTAAGGCTTTCATTTGAATTCCTGCCTGTTTTATTGAAAACATTGTACACAGATGTCCCTTTTCCTTAGCCCTCCTATCACACGAATGGCATTACCGCAGCGTTCTAACACACACATGTAGTCCCGGCACATGGAACAGCCAGAGAACTCTCATTCTGAGTGGAGAAAACAGGTCCAGAATGGAGGAGAGGCCTGGCCACAGTCACCCAAGTAGCTGACGCAGCCACAGGGCCTGGGGTGAGACCTGGTCCCAGCCCAGAGCCCCTCGGTGACGCCACCGCCTCCTCCCCAGGCAGCCCTCCGTCCCAGAGGTTTGAGACGGCATTAAGATTCCACACTCATCCGAAAGAAAGTTCAGTCTAAAAAACAACATCTGAAGAGCATACCAATGATACCAGCACATCTCTTTTAATTGCCTATTCACGCAGACAGATTGTCTTTTCATATTCAGAGCTAAACTTAGAGATGTGTCCTTTCGCGGGGCCCTGGCTATCTGACTGCCTCATCAGGAAGGGGAGCTTGTGTGTGCGATGTGATTGCTGAGCGCCAGTTCTATTTTTTTCCTACCAAGAGGAAGTTTAAAATCTGCTGGGTTATTTATTTTATTTTTCCCTGCTGGGTTATTTTTAAAGAGGGTGAAAAAATAGGCATGATATCGACCTCTGGCTTCCGCAGTGGCCCTGGCCAGAGGCACGTGCTGTTGCGTTCAAGGCATTGGCCAGCTGGGGGGAGGGGACCAGAGGTGACGGGAAGTTTCACCAGGGAGGTCTCTTAGGGGAGGGCGGAGAGGGAGTGTCACACCTCCAAGTGGCAGAGAAGGTCAGGGGCCTGGCTGGGCTGCGGACCTGAGGACAGTGATCCTGGGTTTCTCTGGGGTTGACATCTAGCAGTTGGTTTCATCTGGGGATGTGTGACGACTCCCCTCCTTTCCAAAGGGCCATGGTCCCCAGTCCTGGACTCAAAGTCGGGGCTCCAGTGGGTCTGGGACCTGGTCAGTCCTTTGTGGGGCTTTGAGCTTTAGACTCAAGTCGTAAGTGTCACAAACAGTGTCTCACATTCCTGAGTCCATGGATGAGGCTTTTGGGAGAGGACTGCTTGCAGCTCTAATTTAGGAAACATTAGGGAAATGCAAATTAAAACCATAAAGAGCTACCACCTCAAACCAGCCAGAATGGCTATTACAAAAAGGTCAACAAATAACACGTTGGCGTTGGGAAGGATGTGGAGAAAGAGAACCCTATGCCCTGTGGGTGAGACTGCAGATTGGTGCAGCCACCACGGAAAACAGTGTGGCGAGTCCTCGAAAAACTAAAAATAGATCAACCATTTTGTCCAAGCTGTCCAAGCATTCACCTGGCCGAGGGAGTCATAGATCATCCCCCGCCCCAGGAGTAGCCCGACCACCCTGACCTTAAGCCCTGACCTTAAAACGGCAACAATGATGGATTATCCTGAAACTGCTTGCTCATCCATAGCCCCTGGCGCCAGCTACGCCTGGGGGAAAAGTTCCATACATTCCACCGACCACCTCCTCATACCAAACCCCTCTCCTCACTACCTGCCCAAAGCCTTAAAAGCGTGGTCCGGCTTGGCCTGTGTGCAGCTCCACTGGCCTCTCTCCCTTCCCAAGGCCTGTGAACTTGCCTGTTTGCTCCCAATAAAAGCTTGGCTGTTTTTCAATCTGGCTCAAGTCCTCGACGGCTTAATAAAACACATTTGACCCAGCAATTCCAATTCTGGGTATTTATCTGAGGAAAACAAAAACACGAACGGGAAAAGACTTTTGCACCCCCATGTTCATTGCAGCGTTATTCATAACAGCCAAAATATGGAAGCAATAACAGATCAGTGGGTTAGGAAGATAGCGTGCACACACATGCACATAGGAACATTACACAGCAAGAAAAAAGAAAGAAATCTTGCCATTAGTAACAACCTGGGTGGACCTAGAAGATATTATGCTAAGTGAAATAAGTCAGGCCAAGACAAATACCATGTGGTTTCACTTATATGTGGAATCTTAAACAAACAAACAAACAAACAAACAAACAAACAAACAAAACAAAACACTCCTAGAAACAGAGACCAGAAAGGGGATTTGGGAATGAAAAAGGTGAAGGGGAATGTAGTCAGTAATAATGGGGTAAGTTACTCGGTGACAGAGGATCAGTAGGGTTAGTGGGTGATCACATCGTAAGGTATAAAAATGTTGATTCACTATGTTTACACCTGAAACTACTATAACCAATATAAGGATGTATGCCGACTATATACTTTAAAAAAAAGATTAAAAAGAAGAGCTCATGTATCTATACAAAGGATGTGCGATTTGGGAAAATCATTTCTTTTAATGACAGAGAAAGCACACCAAAGTAGAACAGAAGCCCGTCAGGAGCTGCCACTGTACCAGTCAACACCCAGAGGCCCTGAGAGCATCAGCCAGTCGCAGGGGAGTCCGTCGCGGATAAGGGAACATCCACGCGGCATCTCTGAGGACACGCAGGAGGCAGGAGATGGCGACGGGTCACACATGGGCTGTGTATTTGTCACCGGGACTCCTCTGCAGTACCTTTTCCTTCCTCATGGGTGGTTGTAGGGCCTGCGGAGGTTGGCGAATGACCAGATGGGAGAGAGGCCTTGCGTGTGGGCATCACAGAAGAACCAACACTGAAGACACAGGTGGCCTGGGTTTTCCACAGTCGCCTCATGGAACAGAGCACGACGCTGGTCCTCTGAACAGTGACTCAGGGAGCGGGTACGATGGACGAACAGCAGCTCCTTTGAAATTCAGGGTCTGTGCACGGCTTCCCAAAGGCATGCTAGGAAATAGGTCTCTCAACGAAACTTGGCCATCCCAAGGGGTAAAGTCATTCCTGCTAGTTTTCGCTGCATGTAGCTAGGTTTCAAGTGAAAGGACAAGAACAAAGGCAGCAACTCAAAAGTTATTTGGAATATTGTGGCACTTCACCCATCTCTGTTGCTTATAATATATGGCAGAGCAAATGGAACCCTGTTGGTATAAACTTTCATTATAGATAACCCTCTACTGTATACTCTCCAAATACAGAAAGAAGTCGTCCTATCATATAGGTTTCATCTTGAAAAATAATCTAACATAGTCATAGGCTCTGGCTAGTAACAAACTATTAACATCTTCTGAGAATACAGAGAAAACTCTGGAATTACTAGTAAATTCTCTGACGTGCTCTTCCCCCCTCCCCCCCTTTCAGCATCATCTATGAACCCATGTCTGCAAAAGCATCCCAGAATCATTCATAATTAGGAAAAGAAACGGACATGTCATTTCACCCAATGGACTTTTAGCAGGAAGTGATGAATATTTGTTTTTTGTGTTTTTGTGTTGTTTTTTTTTTTTTTACCTTGGCAAAGATGAAGCACAAACATAACATTTCACAGGTGCGGCCCATGCAAATGCATGTTTTCTTACGCGGGGCTATTTCAATCTCACCCCGAAACCACAACTAGCATGCAGGCTGTTTTTGACTATTGAGTGAGAGAGCGCTATTGGCAATGCACCTCTTTTGTGTAACCGTGATCACTAAGGCAGGAGTATGATTTCACCTTGGATAGAATATCAGCAATATCTTGTCAGATGCAGGTTGATACAGTGTGGACCTGTGTCTTACTGTTATTGTTTTTTAAAAGAAAAAAAAAAAAATCTCCAAACACAGATCCCTAAACACAATTCAGTTGAAAAGGAACTGTTATGTTTTTAGAAATATATTTTTAACTACAGGCTGCCCTGTGTGTGTGTGTGTATGTGTGTTTTAATGAACATTTTAAAAAGTTCCCACCCCTAAAAATTGGTCAAATTATTTCTTCGATATTGGTAACAGTCTCACCAATCTGTGACCTGGGTTGACTCTTGCTCAGCTGTGGCTGCTACGGTCCTTGGTGTGTAACACAACTCTCTGCAATTAGCTGTTCCAGCTGCCCACCCGGAACCCAGATGACCTGTGGTTCCCAGTCCATCCTTCTGACAGTGGTCCCCATGATAGATGCTCAGCGACCCACCGGTGCCTTCGGATGGGGTTAGCTTGGCGGCCCCGTGTGGGCCTTCAAGCTCTGGACTCAGCTGCACTCTGCTCTGCAGACTAGTGGGATGTCCTCTGTTTTTCAACAGGAACCCCTGCAGCTGAATTTGCTTATTCAAGGGGATCCGAGGCAGTAGAGGCAGCTCCCTCGCCCAGCCAAAAGCAGACGCCGGGTGAAATGTGTGTTTGTGTGGAGCCAGCGCAGCGGGAGCACTGGCACGTCCTGGGGAGCGGTCCCTGCATTGGACACCTCACACTATGGAGCCTTTGGAAGACGACAAGTGGATGGACTGAATCCTGATGGCCAACGTCCTCTGTAAGTCCTGCAGCACATCCTGGCCCGCGCCTTCGCCGTTCTTGTCGTAGAGGAGCTGCTTGAACGCCTCGTTCTCGATGAGGACCATCATGTTTTTGAGAAAGTAGCCTTCACAATACGCAGAGAGCTCGGTGACTCCTAGGAACTGTGGGAAGTGGAGAAGAAGCGGGAGATAGTTACGGTTCTGAGATGCTTCCTGAGGTAACAGCGGCGGGCACCTATCATGGTGGGTTGACTGTGAAAGTGGCCCTGCTTCTCTACCCTTGGCTGTAGTCACACTCTTGGGGCATTTTGACTTCGCAGCTCCTCCATCTAAGGGCTGGAGTCTGTCTCTTGGGCTTGTGACCTACTCAGGCCAACAGAACATGGTAGAAGGGAGAGTCACCAGTTCTGAGCTATATTCATGTGGCAGGGTGCTCTTTCTCTCAGAGCCAGCCTGTTTGGAGGTGACTGACCACGTGAGACTGAGTGGAGTCAACCCAGCTGTCCGAGCTGAAACCTCTGATAGCAACAGGGTCCAGCCAGGATCAGCAAAGCCAGCCAAGATCAACCAGCCAGCTGACCTCAGAGGCAAGCCCCGCTGAGACAAGAACCTTTCAGCCTTGCCGGGGACTCTCGTACGCGAGATAAGCACTCACTGTTTCAACCACTGGGTTTTGTGTTTCTTTGTAACACTAGAGATCACTGGCATGTGAAGGGAGTTGTAGACACAATTCTAAGGTTGTTACATGTATTAACCCATTTAATTCTCACAACAATCCTATGAGTGGGCACTGCCTTCCTATACCCAATGTCTTTAGGGCAGGGGTGATTTTTGCCTTCCAGGAGACATTGGGAAAAGCCTGGAGCTATTTTTTGGTTGTCACGAATGGGCTGGTGATGGTGTGTGTACCACCGGCATGTAATGGGTAGAAGCCATGGTGCTGAACATCCCCACGATGCACAGGGCAGCCCCACAGCAAAGAACTGTGCAGCCTGAACCCTTAGTAGTGCTGAGCTTGAGACACTGGTCTAGAGATGTGGTTCCTGATAGACTACACCAGTACAGAAGGGACTTTGGCTCACTGTTAGAAATCTAAGCAGAAGGCGTGGCGTTTGGCAGACACTTAATGTTTGAGGAATGTGTGAACGAATGGTTAACTCTCAGAGCAGTGAAACTAACAGCAGTCATTTTTTGAGAGCTTATGGTGCGGGGCACCTTGTTAGGCATTTCACAGGATCATCCCATTTGATCCTCAAATTTCCCTGAGGCAGGTGCCATTACCACCTCCAATTTATGGACGAGGAAATGGAGATAAGAGTACAAATCACTCACAAAAATTCATACAACGTGTCCAGGGCAGAACCAGGAACTGAACCCTTAAGGCTGTGCTTGATCCATGAGGATGCACTGCCTTCGTCCTGATGCCTTTAAGGGTAGGTATTTAACCTCACAGCATGCGATGGAGGAATGCACGTTGGAGCTGCAGAAGCAGATGTGGATGTGTAGCTTGGCCGTCTGTCTTTAGCCCTACTCTATAGTTGTCAAAGCTTGCAGGTCTCTCTATTACAATGAACTGGAGGCTCAGGAACTGGCTGGGAAGTGCTCCCTGAGATGACATCTTGCTGCTTTATTTAGATGTCGAGTCATCCTTCTGAATGCTCAACTATTCTGTCCTTTAGACCAGAGATGCGCTTTAAGTTGTCAGGTGTGGCATGGTGAGATGATGACGAGGCAGTGCCAACAGGGTGATGGTGGAATGAGCTGGAAGACCTGGATTCCATTTGGGGCTCCCCCACCTTATGAATATGTGGCAGGACCGGGTCATTTGGCCTCTGGCTTTGAGTTCCTCATTTTCAAAATGGGAATTATGACACTTGCAACACACACCTGTTGGTGGGATTCAATGGGATATGATTGATGGCAGGACTCTCTCAGAGGAGGCAGGTTGGAAAGCAGCTAAGGGAGGGGGCTCTGGAATCTGCCTGGGTTTTTGGTCCACACTTTGCCACTCACTAGCCATCTGCTGTTGGAAAAGTTGTTTAATCTCTCTGTGCCTTAGTATTCTTATCCATAAAATGGGGATCAAAATAATACCTAATGAGCTGTTGTTGAGATTAAATGAGATAATACACGGAGGATCCAGAACACTGATTGTAATCAGCAGTCACTCTCTGTCAGTTGCCACGATAAATGTAGACTATAATTTTTCTTCTTCTTCTCAATAACTTGTATCGGTGACCCATGTGTACAAAGTGACCAGGTTGTGGTAAGAGGAGTTGACTGTATCTACAGAACCCAGCTCAGCTATCTGGCCTGTAATCTTGAACTCGCTGACATCATGTGCTAATCCACTAAGCCAACAGCCCAACTCTCTGCAGAAAGGCCCCGAGAAACCAAATCCATAACAAAACAACGTGACTAAAAAAATGGGCAGGGGCTCTGAAGAGATATTTTTTTCAAGGAAGACATATAGACAGCGAATAAGGACAGTAAAGGTGTTTACTAGTAACATTGCTGATTATTAGAAAAATGCAAATCAAACCCACAATAATGTACTACCTCATACCTGTTAGAATGGCTATCACCAAAAAGACAAGAAACAAGAGTTGGAGAGGATGTGGAGAAAAGGGAACCCTTGTACACTGTTGGTGATATTGTAAATTGGTGCAGCCACTGTGAAAGTCAGTACAGAGGTTCCTCATAAAATTAAGAATAGAACTACCTTATGCTCCAGTTCCCACCTCTGGGTATTTATCCAAAAAATATAAAAATGCTAATTTGAAAAGATACATGCACCTCTATCTTCATTGCAGCATTATTTACAATAGTCAAGACATAGGAACAACCTAAGTGCCTATTGATAAATGAATGGCTATAGAAGATGGTTATATATATATATATCATCTCTTACAAACACACACAATGGAATACTACTTAGCCCTAAAAAAGAGGAAACATTGCCATTTGCACCAACATAGATAAACCTTAAGGTTTTATTATGCTAAGTGAAATAAGTTGGACAAAAAAAAAATAAAAAAAGCCATATGGTTTTACCCATATATGGAATATAAAACAAAAAAGAAATGAACAAACAAAAATAAAAAACAAGCCTATAGATACAGACAACAGATTGGTGGTTGCCAGAGGGGAAGTAGGTTGAGAGAGGGTATGGTGATGGATGGACACAAGAATATTGGTAGTGAGCATCCTAGAGTGTATACACATATCAAGTTATAATGATGTATGGTTTGGCTCAGTGGATAGAGTGTCGGCCTGCAGGCTGAAGGGTCCCTGGTTTAAATTCGGGTCAAGTGTATGTACCTCAGTTGCAGGCTCCTCCCCAGCTGGGCCCTGGTCAGGGCGTGCGCAGGAGGCAACCCATCGATGTGTCTCTCTCACATTGATGTTTCTCTCTGTCTTTCCCTCTCCCTTCCACTCTTTCTAAAACTCAATGGAAAAATATCCTTGGGTGAGGGTTCAAAAATTAATAATAAAAAAATGCTGTACACTTGAAACTTATATAAAATTATTAACCAAGGTTACCACACACAAAAAAATAATTCTTTCACAGTGCTCGAGCAAACATACAAAAAACCACGTGCAATCTTGTATAATTCAAATCATTTTTCTGGGCCTCAGTTTTCCAAGCTACAAAACAATGGGGGTAGACTGGAAGGAACATACTCAGGGTGCATTTGGGATGTGGACACACCAGGGAATTCTGTGGTCTCTGAATGACTGGGGACTGTCCATCGGACACTTGTCCATGTCCATACAGCTAATTACTAACAGAATCTCTCAGACCAGCTATTTTAACCTTTTCATCTCATGGCACACATAAACTACTGAAATTCTGTGGCACACCAAAAAAATTTTTATTTTTGCTGATCTGACAAAAAAATATGTATAATTTTTATTTATTTATACTGGACAGCTATGGTTGTGTTGGCTGTTGTAATTTTTTTCTAATTTGGCAATTTAAGGGAGAAGAGGTCAATGCCTGCATGTTTTAAAAATTCTTGCAGCATACAGGTTGAAAATCACTGCCTTAGACCAATGGTTGACAAACGATAGGCCCGCTACATGTTCTTGTTAATAAAGTTTTATTGGAACACAGCCACACACCCATTCATTTATATATTGTCTGTGGCTGCTTTTGCACTGCAATGGCAGAGTTAAGTAAGTACAAAAGGAATTGTATGGCTTGTGTGAAGATATTTACTAGGCCCCTCACAGAAAAGGTTTGCTGGCTCCGGGGCCTCTGATGGCCCTAGTTTGGGACAGCTTTTCTGGTTTAAGAAAGGATAGCTAAGCTGAGTGTTTAAGCCAGTGGTTCTCAACCTTCTGGCCCTTTAAACACAGTTCCCCATGTTGTGACCCAACCATAACATTATTATCGTTGCTACTTCATAACTGTCATGTGGCTACTGTTATGAACCGTCATGTAAATATCTGATATGCAGGCTGGTCTCAGGCGACCCCTGTGAAAGGGTCGTTCCACCGCCAAAGGGGTCGAGACCCACAGGTTGAGAACCGCTGGTTTAAGGAATGGGCTTCTCATCTGCATAAAACTCCACAGCTGCCTCGGTTACATGGCGTATAGAGGTGACGCTGCCGTGGCCTTGATGGCGCTTGGAACATGGTGGCTAGCAACCAAACGCCTGCATTTCCTGTGGTTCTACACAAAGTGCTTGTTTCTTTCCTTTTGTTCTTTTACTGAACCAGCCCCCGTTTGCAGCACCGTCTGTCAGTAATAGAATCCACATGGCACGTGGTCGTTCGTGGGGCTGCAGTATCCACAGCGCAGGGGAGCAGGGCGGGGCGCGCACTGCCCAGGCCTCCATGCCCACGTTCCAGGAGGGACAGGCATCTATCTGCATCGGAAACACTCCAGGGTGTGGCCTGCGAGGCCGAGGCCGGTGTCTGCAAAAGGCAAAGCTCTGGCTGCAGAGGTACCTAAACGAAAGACAGTTCTCAGCCATCGGTGTTCTCAGCCTGTAGCACAAACATGCACCGGGCCGGGGCTCATGTTGCGAGGGGCTGCATTATTAAATAACTAGATGGCGGCCGAGGCTGCCTGCCAAGGAGCATGAAGAGCTTAAAACGGGGTTGTGGTGCCCCGACCGGTTTGGCTCAGTGGATAGAGCGTCGGCCTGCGGACTGAAGGGTCCCAGGTTCGATTCCGGTCAAGGGCATGTACCTTGGTTGCGGGCACATCCCCAGTAGGAGGTGTGCAGGAGGCAACTGATCGATGTGTCTCTCTCATTGATGTTTCTAACTTTCTATCCCTCTCCCTTCTTCTCTGTGGAAAATCAATAAAATATATTAAAAAAAAATAAAAAATAAAACAGGGTTGTGGAATGCAGGCCTTACCACCAAGGAGGTGATGGGCCACGGCAAAGCCTCCTGTGATGTGGGGCTCACAGGGCGATTTGCGTGGCCATGGCTGGGGGTGGGTGGAGGACCGCAGCTGATCAGGCTGTCTTCCTGGGTAGAGAGAGTCTTTCTGGATGCTTTTCTGCAAAGCAATCAGTTTAAGATTTTTTTTTTTTAAGGCTGTGTCCTGAGAAACCAGATTTTGGGAAAACTGTCACTTAACCAAAACACCCAGTGCTGTATGTGCGTGCGCGCGTGTGTGCAAAAGTGCACTGTGCATGTATGAAGTAAGTAGGCTGGCTGTACTTTTGATTTACTGATGACCCATCAGAATAATCTTTTTTTAGTATCAAGGATCATTGCAAATATTTCAAGCAATTTTTAGGCCACAAAGTAAACCCAAAGTTAAGAACCTGTGTGTTGGAGTCAGACAAATCTCGGTTTATACTCCTGGGTACATAACCCCAAAGAACTGAAACCAGGGATTCGAACACAGGGTTCATCCACCCGTGTTCACAGCAGCATTACTCACAGTAGCCAAAAGGTGGAAGCAACCTAACTATCAATGATGGGTGAGTGGATAAACACCATGGGGTGTACACATATATTATTCCGTCTTAAAAAGGAAGGACATTCTGACACATGCCAAGACATGGATGAACCTTGAGAACATGGTGCTAAGTGAAATAAGCCAGTCACAAAAGGACAAATACTGTGTGATTCCACTTCCAGGAGATACCTAGAATGGTCAGATTCACAGAGACAGAGGGTAAAATGGTGGTTTCCAGCGGCTGGGTGGAGAGGGAAATGGGGAGTTAGTGTTTAACGGGTCAGAGTTTCAATTTGAGAAGATGAAAAATCTGGAGATGGAGGGTGGTGATGGCTGCATGGCAATGTGAATGTACTTAATTGTACTGAACTGCACATTTAGAAATGGTTAAAATGTGAACTCTATGTTACATATATTTTACCATGATAAAAAAAACACACACAACCCCTCCGTGATAGCTGTGTGACCTAAAGCAAGTTACTTCACCTCTCTGTGCCTGTTTCCTTATTATGACATGGGACCAGTGATGGCATTAATCTAAAAGGGTTGTGGTGAAGATTAAAAGTGGTGGTGCAACAAGGCTGTTAGCCCAGGTGCCTGCACATGAAAAGGAATTGCTGAATGTTGGTTTAAGACAGAAAATAACATCTCACATGCAACCTGGTTTTCCCTGGTGAGTCGAGAGAGAATTATGCACATCAGGTGTCACTCCGCAGAGCTGTGGATGTCAGAGGCACGGACTGAGCTCCAGTTCAAAAGCTTTTTGTTTGTTTTTGATTGATTCCTGATCTTACCTCATTATTTCTTCCTAGCGAATGTGAATCCCCCGTCCTGAGCACAGGAAACAGCATGAAGCGGCACCTGGGCTAATTAATCCTCTTGGTCCCAGATCCCCACGTGTGAAATGAACTAGATTAAAACCAGTGGGTCCCGAAGACTGGCCGTGGAGCTGAAGTCATAGCCGTCACCCTGGGAGCTCATTAAAAATACAGATTCCTTGCCCTAACCGGTGTGGCTCAGTGGATAGAGTGTCAGCCTGCGGACTGAAAGGTCCCAGGTTCGATTTCGGTCAAGGATGTGTACTTCGGATGTGGGCACATCCCCAGGAGGAGGTGTGCAGGAGGCAGCTGATCAGTGTTTCTCTCTCATCGATGTTTCTGGCTCTCTGTCCCTCTCCCTTCCTCTCTGTAAAAAAATCAATAAAATATATTAAAAAATACAGATTCCTGGGCCCTATTGCCGGGACCTGGGTGGGAACTAAGCAGATTTAAACTCTCCCCTAGTGAATCTGGTTAGTAGTGTCCCACCTGTCCCTGGCTCTCCCCAGTCCTGACACCCTGATCTCAACCTTGGCCACATCTGAGAATCACAGGGGGAGCTTAGAAAAACACCCTCTCTCCAGGCTCCCCCCAGCAGAGCTTGATTGAATTGCTCTGCGAGAGGTCCCAGGACCAGGGATTTTAGGTGAGCATCCAGGTGACGCTCCTGTGCGGCCCGTGCTGGCAACCACGGCGCCAGAATCGCCTGCGAAGCCACAGATGGCCTCCCCCTGAGTCTGATTGTGTAGGTCGGGATGGGGCTCCAGAATGTACACTCTGAACAGGTTCCCTGGGGGTGCTGGCAGTGCTGGATTGCAGCCCACACTCCGAGAACCTCTGTTCCAGAACCCGGCTGCCCAAGGTGAGGCTCCGCCCAGCCTCGGGGCTTCCCCTGGGAGCTCGTCACACTTGCGGGACCCAGTGGCAGCCTGCCATGCGGGGCATGTGCGCATTGGGAGTGCTTGGCAAAAACAACTCTGCTTCGGGGACTTCTGGGTTCCTGCTGTCATCTGGAGGGGAGGGAGGAAGGAACGGGCATTATTCCAGAGCTGGGAGGATGCAGGCCCGGCCTGGGCTCTGCCTGTCTCGGTCTGACTGTGCAGGGACACCTCGCCCGCGTGCGTGCTCACTCAGCTCGGGCAGTGCCAGCGGCCCTTACCTTGGCGTGGTTGTAGATGTCCACACAGTTGTCCGTGTTGATGCCTTTGGCACAGATAATCTCACAGTGTCGCTGCAGAGCCTCCAGCTGGAAAAATTTAGCCGCAGACAGAAGCTGAAAACCATAGAAGAGCCTGTTAGAGGTTGGGAGGTGGAAGGTGAGGAAAATCCCCCTGCTCCACAGCAGTGTCCCGAGGCGAGGGGACTGGGAATACTGTGGGGACGTCACTTTCATTTGAAAGCACGGAGGTGACACCGGAGGAATGAGACAGCGATGGAACTCTACCGTGGGAAGGTGGCTCAGGGGAGGGAACCAAACGCACATCTACTCCAGCAGGAGGCCAAGCAAAATGCCTAAAACGGTTCTGTCCAGCATCAGGGTGAATGGCATTAGTTAGCGACATGGATATGGACATAGCTGGCTCCCTGTTCAGCTGGGACTCCACTCAAGTATCACCTCCTCTGAGGAGCCTCCCAAGCCCCCTCATCTCAGGTGGTCTCCCTCCCTCACTGCCTGACCCCCACGACCCTGTCTTTCTCCTCCTCACAGCCCTTCTCACACCAGACATGATGTCATGCCCGTCTGGTAGGGCAGGGATCGCTCTGTCTGTCGGCACCAGTGCTGTGCCCCAGCCGGGAGAGTGGCTTGGCAGAAGTGTGCTGAGCGTGGGACAGGCCTGGGGGAGGAGAAAGAGCTAAAACACCAGTGAAAGGGACGCCGTTGGGGAAAGGCTTGGGGGGTCGGGGGCTGGGTGGACTGCTCTTTTTAAACAAACCCTTTAAACATGTATTACTTTCATAATCTGAATATATTTTCATTATTTTGATTCGAAAAGAATGTTTTAAAATATTACAGCCTGCCCGGTGTGGCTCAGTGGATTGAGCGTCATCTATGCATCAAGAGGTGGCTGCTTTGATTCCTAGTCAGGGCGCGTGCCTGGGTTGTGGGCTTGATCCCCAGTAGGGGGTGTGCAGGAGGCAACCAACGGATTGTTTCTCTCTTATTGATGTTTCTATCTCTCTCCCTCTTAAATAAATTAAAGGGGAAAACCCCCATAAAATTACACCAGGACTTGTAAAATTGTGAAATAATTGGGGAAAAAAAGTTTACAAAAGAACCCATGTCCTGAGACTGTAGCCTGGGGCTGAAGGAGAGAAGGGCCCGAGGGGCGGTCCAGAGAGACAAAAGAGTGACTTTTTTGGGGGGGGGGCAGGGAAACTAACCACTGAGGGCCATTTACAAAGCACTTCATCCTGTTATCTCATTTACTCAGGGAGCTTTCATGGAGTGAGAAAAGGATAAAAGGGCCACATAGTGAGGACACTGCTCTTATGGCACCCACTGTGTGCCAGGCACTGTTCTAAGCACCTAATACACAGGAACTCTTAAAATCCTAAACACCCAATGAGGTAGAATTATTACCCCCATTTTATAGGTGAGGAATCTGAGGCTCAGAGCAGTTAAATACTTGTCCCCGATCACACAGCTCAGAGGGTCAGAGCCTGGATTTAAACGCAGCCTGGCCCGGAGTCCATGCTTTCACCCGTGGCTGGGGTCGCCCCGTGGACAACCAGTAGCGTCCTGACACCTCTGCTCGGCCAGGGACCCCGGACTTCAGGCACCCGAATGGGGTCCTGTGTCTTGCTCAGGAGCAGAGTGATTTGGGCTTTTGGTTCAAAGCTTCCAACTTGGAATGGGAAAACCTACAAGGGTTCGCTTCGAGGAAGGAGCAGGGGAGATGTTGGCCTCGGACAGAAAAGAGCAGGAACAGGTCCCCGAGGCAGGTGGGAGTGATGGGGGCCGTCAACCTCAGTGAAGCCAGGAGAGCTTCGTAACCGGCTCCCAGCTTCTGCTGGGACAGTGCTGGGATCTGAAGGCTGATCTTAGATGATACAACTCTCTTACAAATGACCAGGGACAAGTCATCACGGATAGTTCCTGATGAGGACACTGCGCCTCAGCTGTGCTTGGAGACTCAGCCTCTTCAGTAAGTTTCCTTTACCCGCCCCCTCTTCGTCCCCCCACAACCACCTGCAAACCAGTTAAAACTGGGTTTCAGTGAAAGGGGTTTTGCTAGTGCACCAAGCACCCCACCCTTCCATGAGGAATCAGACAGGACCCCCAAACCTGCATCCAAACAAAAACCCAACACGAGGTTCCTAGACCTGCTGGCGGGTGCCATGACCTGAGTGTACAGGGGTGCCTCCCACCCCCCGATGACACTGCGGATGCCTTACCTCCATTATCTCATTGTTTTTAATGAGCAGCGACTCTGGACCGCCGTAGTAGAGGTACTGCATGACCAGCTGGAAGAAAGGACACAGTGTGTGAGGCGTCAGCCACAGGCATCTTAAAGCTGCACTGAAATCAAATCATTCTCCTAGAACTTTAATAAAGGCCAAACCAACAATAACAACCCTGAGGGCTGTTGACAAAGCACTTCATGATGCTATCTCCTTTACTCGGGCTGGGCCGTGGCCGGGAATTCTGCTCCTCGGTGGAGATCCCTGGCAAATGGCATTTAAACGGGGCTGCCCCACCCCCCTTCAGACACCGCCAGCACAAGCCTTTTCTGCAAGGGCGGGAAACGCACCAGCATTAGGCCGCACGGCCTGGCTGCGGAGTTGTTTTTCTTGGCAGCTGTCAACCTGCATGAAGCCGGGATGCAAATGGCGCACAGACTCACGGCGGCCCCCGTCCAGGTGCAGCCTCAGCTGCGTCTGGCTCCTGCCCACGTGATGGTAAGAGGTCGTGGAGAGAAGAAACGCAAGGCAGCCTCATTTACTAAACTCCTTCTGTCAGCATGGAAGTGAGGTGAACAGGCCCCTGGGAACGTCCTCCTGGGTTGGATTCAGCCCGACCTGGCCTATTTCAAGCCACAAATGAGGCTTTTCTTCTTTTATGGGGAAGCAGGCGGGGCGCAGGCAAAAGCCCCAGGGGCCTGCTCCCTGGCCCTCACAGGAGCTTGAGGCCTTTCCCATCAGAAGCAATTACAGGCCTCCATTGCTCTGGGCTGTGCTTTGCCCGGGATGGTCTGTTATTCCGTGAATCTGTTGAATTATGGTGAGTGCCTATTGCAAGACAGGTTCTTATTTCAGGAACCTCCCCAGTTAGTCCCAGGCCTAACGGTGTAAGTGCCCCCTTCCCAGCACTCAGAGAGCTGGGGACACATGCGCTTTCCAGCATCAACTCCCGCTCCGAAATCTAACGGGCCTCAGCTTCTTTCCTCAGGCCTGGGCGGCTTTTAGTGAAGGCCCAAGTCACCACTGAAGGGAGGCAGTGAAGAGAACAGGTCCCGGGGTCAGCTAGGCCTGGGTTCGAATTCAGCTCAGCTGTGATGTGCATTGGGTGCTGGGGCACATCCTGTCTGTAAGGTGGGGGAAGAGGTACCGGGAGGGGCCGCTGGGAGGGCCAGAGGAGAAAGCGATGGCAGTGGTTCTCAGGGTGGTCCCTGGACCAGTAGCATCGGCATCACCTGGGTTCCTGTGAGACATGCACATTCTCAGGCCGCCGCCCAGGCTGGCAGAATCGGGGATTCTGGAGGCAGGGCCCGGGAATCTGCATCGGGAACGTGTTTTCTGTGTTTTCACAAGCTCCCTCTGCCCGCTGGGTGTTTGGAAGCTAAGTCCTGTGAGAACCACCGGGACTGAGAGTGCTGGGGCAATGGGAGGAGGGCGGAGGCTCCCCAATGCTGAGGCCTGGGCTCGGCTCAGAGTCTGATCGAAGTGGTCTGATTCATGGCCTGGTTACTGGGCGCCGTCAAAGCTCCCCAGGTGACTCTAACACGCAACCAGAGAATCACCGCTTGGAGCCTTACACAGAGGAAGCACTCAAGGATACCAGTGCTCCCACTTAGGAAGTGTATTCCAGAGCCGGACCTGCCGGTTAAAATCCTGGCTCGGTCGCTGACTAGCACTGAGGCTAGGGGGCGCATCACTGACGTTCTCCGGACCTCCGTTGTTTTATCTCCAAAAGCGGCCAGAATAATCCAGGCATCCCCGAGCAAGCAGAGGTCGGTGCCTCATTCACAGCTGGAGCCCCATTGAGGTTTCTTCACCGCCCTCCCCACCCCTGACCCTAAAGCCAGGCAGCAGTTTCATGGAAACCTTTAATCCCAACAGCTGCCACCATTCCGGAAGGGGCTGTGGTAGGAAATGTGGTGAGGGGTGGAGGTGAGGGGCTGGGAAAAGGGGAAAACAAGGCACTGGGATAAGGGGCGTGTGTGCCAACTCCCCAGTCCCATCCTGGGGCTCCAACCTCCTCTCTGCTACCCAGTGGGACGGCTCCCCCGGGCTGGCCTTGGCACCCCTTTCTTCCGCTCCCCAATGCTTAGTGCGAAGTCGCCCATTCAACAGGGACTTAGGCTCAGCAGGGAGGCGGTGTGTCAGTTATGCCTTAGAAAATGACCCACTTACTGAGGCTGAGAGTGTCTTGCCAATGGTTATTTGGAGAGAATTCTTTATTTTGAAGTTTCAACATCTCAAGAGAAGTGCACCCCTCCTGGTGGAAATGCAGACTCTGGGGCTAGGGCGAGGGCAGGGTCTCCCCGGCAGCCCTCTGAACAGCAGGCTCTGGGGCACCAGGCCCAGCGGTGGAGGGAAGAACCAGAATCCCGCCTGTCTCCTCCCCGAGCGGCTCACACCAGGTCGGCCCAGTGCGTCCTCTCCATCTCTGCTATCCCTGAAGACCCAGCCAACCCCTTTCCCTCAAACATAACCCATGACTTCCCACTCCTGCACCTTTGTTTATGTTTCTGCTGTTCCTGGAAACCGAGGCTCAGGAAGCTTTGGGCGATTTGTCCAAGGTCCCATGAGGGACACTGCTTTTAAACAGGGAGAGGAGCCAATTTAGATAGAGAAATGCAGCATGTAGCTCCTGGCATGCAGCTCTGCCTTCCAAATCCAGAGGAAGACCCGGCTCCGAGACCCTGGTCCCCGCTAGCCTGGCTTCCTGCTCGTCTCAGATGCTTCCTCAGCTGTCTTAGAATGCCAGTCTCTCGAGGGCTGGCCCAAGTCTTACCCACCGTTCACTCTTTCCAGGACTGTCCTTCCAGAATTGAATGGGAGGAAAACAGGGTCCAGTTCAGGCTCCGCCAAGCCCCCTCCCAGCCCACCCGCATGAGCTTGCTAACCCCGGCTGGCGGGACGACAGCACTGAGGGACCCGGATCCCTCCTGCAGGCCTGCCCTGTGTGGTGTAAGCAACCCACCAGGCTCCAGGCCCTGGAGGAGACTCAGCTCCAGAAATAGGGCAGCAAAGCCGATCCAGAGGTGACCTGCTATGAGCTGCAAGCAGGCCCTTGTGGGGCACGACGTATGAACGGAGCAGGAAGGAGGGTGGGAAAGGGTAAAAGGCTGCTGTGCCCCCTCAGAGATGCCACGTGAACCACAACCCGCCGTTCACGGTCCTGACGCACCCCCAAATGGGAAAGAGACAAGGTAATGCCATCTGACCTTCGACGAAGGCACCTTCCTTTGCTGTTTACATGAGGCTCCTGCTAGGTTCAGATCAGGGTTAAAAGGACCTTGGATTCCCCGCAGTCCACTGGTTCCTGGTCGCACTGGGCTCGACCAGTTCTGCCCCTTGTCCCCCTTCCTGAAGCCCTGAGCCTTCCTTCCTATGGCTCCCCAACTTCTCAGCCTTCAATCTTTCCTCTACCACCTCCCCCAGGACGCCTCCCCCAATTCTCCTGGTCTGAGTTGTCACAGCACATCAGCTCCTCCTCCCTCTCAGCCCCCCTCACGTTCTACTGTAATGCAGTAATTACTCAGAGTTACCCACTCCGGACTGGGAGTCCTCAGGAGAGGACTGTCTTTTACCCTGCGCCCTGGGTCCCAGCACAGTGTCAGGCACATAGTAGGTGTAGGGATGAATGGATGGCAAGTGGGAAGGGCAATGTGAGGAGGGGGGCGGAGTGCAGGAGACTGATGGTTTGTTGCAGCGGCTAATCCACAGGCCAAGGACTGGAGGGAGCCACCGTGCCCTAGGCCCACCTGGCCGGGGCTCACCTGAAAGATGGGGTACTTCACATAACCGATCTCTATGCAGCTGCTGTCATTTGTCGGCTTGCTGGAGAGCAGCGCTTTGAACCTGAACAAGATCACAGAAAGAGAAAAAAACTCAGGAACACACCCACAGCTGGCAAGACACGCGGCTCTTTTATCTCCCCGTCTCTGACATACGGCAAGGACATCGCCACAGATTTCTTAGTTTAACCCTCCCCCTCCCTGTAGGATACTGTAATCCAATCTGAAGTTAAACCTCAACTTAAAAGCACAGTGTTGCTCTAGCCAGTTCGGCTCAGTGGAAAGAGCGTCGGCCTGTGGACTGAAGGGTCCCAGGTTCGATTCTGGTCAAAGGCATATGCCCGGGGTTGCAGGCTCCATCCCCAGTGAGGAGAGTGCAGGAGGCAGCCAATCAAGGATTCTCTCTTATCATTGCTGTTTCTATCTCTCTCTCTCCTCCCTTCTCAATAAAAATATATTAAAAAAAAAAAAAAAAGAACAGCGTCATTTCTCAAGCAGGTGATTAGAACAGAGCAAATGCCTTTGAAAACCCCCTCTGTCCTGCAGGGCCCGTCGCAAAGACTGCCTCCTCCGGGGAGCCTTCCCCGAGTTCCTGCTCGATCCTGTGCTGCTCATGGAGTTTTCCAATCCGCCTTCCCCCTCCCAAACAACCGCTGCTCCAGCAAGCGGGCTGGGACGTGTGCCCTTTCTGCTTCAGCTGCATCCTCAGAGCCTGTGCCTGTCCGATGCATTGTGGGTACGGAATCAACATCTGTCGACTTTCTAGGGCTCCCCTGTGGCTGACCTTCTGCCTGAGGTTTTAGATGCACTTTCCTGCCGTCCACTAAACTATGCTCCTTGAGGGTAGAGACCCTGCCGCTGGAACACACTGATACTCAATCTATTTAGGAATAAGCTCTGTGTTTCTTTTTTTTTTTTTAAATTAAACATTTAATCTGGAAATAATTATAGATTTATAGAAGACATGCAGAGATAGTTCCTGCTTACCCTTCACCCAGTCCCCCCTGCTGTTAACATCCTACACAGACAGCCATGGTCCCTTTGTCCAAACCAAGAAACGAACATCGTCATGATCTTGACTCGTTTTTTCAATAGTATAACAACTGACAGCCATGCAAGAGACAGCATGTTTTCCCTGTGGCAGCAAAGCAGACACGTGGGGTTTGCATTTTGCCTGGGGGGCACCGTGGATGCCAGGACGCTCTCAGGATACAGGGAATGCTGGTCAGACGCATTCCTTAGCAAGACTCCTGGACGCAGAGTCTTGCCCCAGGGCCTGTCTCTTCCTCCTCATTTCAGCATCACTGTCTCCTTGGCCCAGCCTCACTCATCCTGGTCAGATCCTCGGACCACGCGGTTCCACAGGGTCAGCCTTCTCATTTCAAACTGGGAGGAGGAGGAAGGGCAGTGGCGGAGCTGGCTGAGGGTGTCGGACTGTTGTTCCCTCCACAGTCAGGGAAGAGGAAGGCTCACAGGACCCGTGTGTTTCGGTGGCTTATGCCAAAGTTCCCGGACACGTGGAGGGCAGGCCTTTCCAGGCAGCTGTGTGTGAGGTTGTGCACCGCACGAGGCACCTGGCGGAGGGAGCGCAAACCTAATTCACGCGCTGCTCCCACCCGCTGCTCCTCGAAAAGCTCTCCCCACACGTGCCCCGTCTGTCTGGAGTCACAGGCACCGAGTCACACAAAGGTGCTGCTGTTTATGCCGATGGCTGCCCACTATTCTTTTTTTTTTTTTTTAATTATTATCATAATTAAAAAACACAGAACATGTCATTTACCATCTTAACCGTTTTCAAGTGTACGGTAATGTTGATGTGAAGTATATCCCCATTGTCGCACAGCCAATCCTAGAACTCATCTGGTGCTCATTAAACACTAACTCCCCACGGCCCCCCCTCCCAGCCCCTGGCAACCACCATTTTCTACCTTCCGTCTCTAAGGCTTTGCCTCCTCTAGGACCACGTATAAATGGAATCAAACAGCGTTTGTCTTCTGTGACTGGCTTATTTCACTCTGCATAAGGTCCCCAAGGTTCATCCGTGGTGTGTAGCTCGTGTCAGAATTGCCTCCCTGTTCAAGGCTGAATAACACATGTGTACGCCACATTGAGCTTCTCCACTCGTCCCCTGCTGGACGCCGGGGCTGCTTCTACCTTCTGGCTATTGTGAATAATGTTGCTATGATACAACGCACCAATGCCCTGCACTCTTTTTTTGTTAATCCTCACCGAGGATATTTTTTCCATTGATTTTTTAGAGAGTGGAAGGGAGGAAGAGAGACAGAGGGAGCAACGTGGACATGAGAGAAACCCATCGATCGGTGGCCTCTCACACGCACCCTGGCACGACCCTTCAGTCTGCAGGCCGGTGCCCGGTGCACTGAGCCAGACCGGCGAGGGCTGCTCTGTGCTCCTGATCCTTGGTTAGGAGAAGATAACCTGCCAGTCTGGGGGAGGCACTCCAGCATCGAACTTCAGAGCACAGCCACACTCGGAATACACCTGCTCCCCAGACGCTCGGCACATACCTCGGAGAGGCCGTAAATAGCAGCACTCTGTGAGCATAAAACGGTCTTCCTTCCACCAGGAAGGTGACGTCGGACATTTCTTTATTGTTGAGGAAGTGAGGGTCTGGAAGAGGAAAGGGGGAAAAAGGCAGCTTTAGCGGAGAGAAGGGTGAAGCTCGGATTCCAGGGGGTGAAATACTCATTGGTGAGGCAGGGACCACGCAGGAACAGAGTCCATCAAATCCAGCTTTTCGTAGGAAATCGTCGTAGCTTATTCGTGATTCAAAGTGGCACTTCCGCACAGAAGACTGACCCACAGCCCGAATTCAGGTGGCTTCCAGGCAGGAGAGGTAAACACCTGCCCTCCTGGCCTCCAAGACTGTCACCTGCCCTGGTTTCCCTGCTCTTCCCCAGCTCAGTGTCCTCCCTGCTGGTGGAAGTGGGTAAGAAAAGCTGTCCCCCTTGCCACCGTGTTCAGGTTTTTTTTTGAAGTCTAGGCCCTTCTTTCCCTGGGTCAGTGACAAATGAGGCAGTCCTCTGCCTCACCTCCAATCCTATCCTATATAGTAAAAGGCTAATATGCAAGTTGACCGAACAGCCGAACGACCAGTTGCTATGATGTGCACTGACCACCAGGGGGGCAGACACTCCATGCAGGAGCAATGCACTCCCATACAGGGAGCGCCACTCAGTCAGAAGCCGGGCTCATGGCTGGAGAGCGCAGTGGTGGTGGCGGGAGCCTCTCCTGCCTCTGCAGCAGCATTAAAGCCATCAGTTGGACATCCTCCCAGGGCTCCTGGACTGTGAGAGGGTGCAGGCTGGGCTGAGGGACACCCCTGAGTGCACGAATTTCATGCACTGGGCCTCTAGTAAGAACATAAGATAGAACCAGTATTTGTGGGGCACTCACAATGTGTTAGGCGCTGTGCAAGCTGGTCTAACACATGTCAGCTCATTCAATCCTGGGGGGTAGGTGTGCATTTGAGGAAACTGAGGCATGGAAAGTTACAGTGACCTGCTCAAGCTGGTGACAGGTGGGGAAACCACCTGGTGCAGCCTCATCACCACCATGTATCTGCTCTTTGCCTCTCCCTCCGGCCTGCACACTCTGGTGGGGCAGAACCTTGCCTGACCTCTCCTCATCCTTTCCTCTGTCTCTAGCACAGGAAGGCGGTAGAGTATAGTTAGAACGTGGGTTCTCAAGCCAGAAATCTCAGTGACCTTGGGCAAGGTATTGAACTACTGCGTGCCTCAGTTTTCCCTCCTGTAAAATGGGAATAGTGATACCTATTATATCCCAACATCCTAGAGTCATAGTGAGCATTACATGAATTAACTCATGTGAAGCATAAATTAATGGCTGACACATACTGCCCCTCAGGGGTAGCCCTAGATGCTCAATTGACATTTTCTGAATGAAAGCATGCTCTGGCCATTGCTTTAGAGTCATGTTGTCGGAGCTTGTCACACAAGCTCAAACATCGGGCCCCTGCTTATCCTGGGGACCTGTTTGTTGCTGACAGCCTTTCCCCAGGGGTTAAAGGTTTGCCCTGAAATGAAACCCAACTGCTCCCTACCACTGGGTTTTGTCTGCTCTAAAGCATTGAAGGTTCCTGGGGACCAACCCCTGGCTGTTGGGCCCACCGTGTCTGACTGCACCCTGAACCCCTGGCCTGGTCCCGTTTTTGCCCAGGCCTTGGACTCAGAACTGGCCTTCCTGGTTGATTCTCCTTACTCAGCTCTCAGCCCTTGTGCTGCCCCAGATGGTGGTCCCTCCCTTATAGTCTCTGCCACTTCTTTCCCATTAAGAAATTTTAATTTAAAACATGTCAAAAAAGCCTAAAAAAAAGTCAAAATCACTTGTGATCCCACTATCTTCCAAGTTTTTTATCGCCTCCTCCCACCACAAACTTCTAAACTATCCAGGTGAAAGGCAGTTGGGCTACAGAGGAAGGCCTCAGAGTTGATAGCCACTCACTTCTCCACTTGCTTTAAAGTCTGTTAGCAGTTTGGGGTGACTTTCTCCCTCTTCTCAGCAACCTGCCTCCCTCTGCTCACTCTCTCTCACTCCCACTGCCCACCTCCAACTACCACCCTGTCCTGCTTCCCAAATTGCTAATATCTCCTCCTTTTAGCTCCTTTTACCATTCTCTCCCAGAATTCAATGGGATGGCAGGAGGACAATGTATCACAAAAAATCAGGCCTGTGCTTGGCCGCTGGTCATGGTCCCCGCCACTCCCTATTGTCTTACACTGAGCCCATTTCACTCACTTATATGACCAGCCTGGCCCGAGAGAGATGCCGGTGTGGGACCCTTGTCACTGATAAGTCTCATCTTTCTTTTAAAATAGGTCCTTAAGGAACCATTACTTGACCATCTTTAGTTATCCTAGCTTGGAATTCTGTACTGAAGATGCAAAACACCACATCAGTGGTTCTCAACCTGTGGTTCACGACCCCTTTGGGGGTTGAATGACCCTTTCACAGGGGTCACCTAAATACATCCTGCATATCAGATATTTACATTATGATTCATAACAGTAGCAACATTACAGTTATGAAGAAGCAATGAATTTATTCTTGGGAGTCACCACAACATGAGGAACTGTATTAAAGAGTCGCGGCATTAGGAAGGTTGAGAACCACTATGCTACATGTTCCCTATTCCATTTATTGATAACTAGAGGCCCGGTGAACAAAAATTCGTGCACATGGGGGTGGAGGGGGGTCCCTCAGCCTGGCCTGCGCCCTCTCACAGCCCAGAACCCCTCGGGGGATGTCTGACTGATGGCTTAGGCCCACTCCCTGGGGGATCAGGCCTAAGCTCGCAGTTAGACATCCCTCTGGCAGCCTGGGAACCCTCGGGTGATGTCTGATTAACAGGTTAGACCTGCTCTCCACCTAAGCCATTAGTCGGGCATCCTTAGAGCTGCCAAGAGGTGGGAGAGGCTCCTGCCACCGTTGCTGCACTGGCTAGCCATAAGCCGGCTTCTGGCTGAGCAGCACTCTCCCTGTGGAAGTGCACTAACCACCAAGGGGCAGCTCCTGTGTTGAGGGTCTGCCCCAGGTGGTCAGTGAGCATCATATCGACCGGTTGTTCCACTGTTAGGGACAATTTGCATATTTCCCTTTTATTATATAGGATAGGATTATACATATATTCTACCTTTTTTTCTTTCATATTGTGAGCTTTGAGCCTCTCAGGTCTGCCTTTCTTTTCTTGTTCTAACCCTTGGAATTCCAAGGCTTGGCAAGAAAAAAAGGACCTTAAAATTGCTGATGGAAGAAATCTCAGCAAGTTCAGGAGGAAAAAAACTCTCCCTTCCTCTCCTATAGCTACTGGAAAGCAGAATTTATGCTGTGTCATTCAAACGGCCCTTGCAAATATTCACTCTAACAAGGGTGTCTTGTAAGACTCCTAGATGTCAGATTATTGCTATGTGGTAAAGCCTCTTTATTTGATTGGTCCTTATAATTTATTGCACTTAGAATATCTTATACCTGTTTTCTACAAGTTGTTAATTATTACGGTTTGGGCACATCCTGGCTGGCTCATAGGAACGGGTGTAAAGAACAGACAACCAGTGGCTCAGCGGCTACGTTCACTGAAATTCACCAGTTATTCGCGACAGCCACAGAAGTACTTTCAAACATGTGCATGAATTCAGCCTTTTCACTCATTTAAACTAGCTCACCTGTTTCAAAAGCAGTGGTTTTGCTAAAGAGTAGGACTTTCAGATGCTTCCATTGGTCAAATGTTTCCCAGTCTTTGCAGGAAAAGGAGCTTGGAAGCAGGAAAGTCCCCCCATCTCCACTGGAAAAGGAACCCTTTAATATTAAGATATTAAAGCAGCTTTAATATTTTATGACTCCCCGTGCAGCCAGGAGACAGGCCCCTGTAACAGAAGGCTCGTGGGTCAGGTTTCAAGGGCGCAGAGCATTTCTTTGCCTTTTATTTTCCGGGCCAGTCAACCGGCGGCAGCAGCGCCAGGATCCTCCGAATGAAATCAGTGCCCATTGGAAAGGTTTCTTCTGGAAAATCCCAGAAGCTGAAACCGCAGGAGGATGGGATTACAGCTTCGGGGGGGAACCCAGTGCAGATGCCCAGGGCCTGTCTCCTGGGGTGGTCTGAGGACGCCTTGAGATGGGATCGGCCACGGGCTCGGCTGGGGCGGCTCAATGCAAGTGTCTCAGAAGAATAAAAGTGAGGACTGCTGCTCTGCTGGGAGTCAGAGCATCTGGTCTCCTCAGCTCAGGTATGTGCCGTGTGTGTGTGTGTGTGTGTGTGTGTGTGTGTGTGTGTGTCGGGGGAAGGAAGGGGTGGTCTGGTTCCCCTCCCCTCCTGGCTGCCTGCACTGGACTCCATTAGAGGAAGACCATAGCCTGTCACTTTCCTCTGCTCGTCCCTCCTCAGGGAGCGCTGGGAAGAGCTGCCACACACAGCTCATGCTTCTTTTATTATTTTTTACTCTACTATTAGTTTTATTATATTTTTAAAAAAGCCACAAAATTTCTACCTATGAGACTCTCCCCACCTCACCCTCCAACATTTCCCATTTTATTACATTCAATATTGTGTATTAATTTCAGGTACAGCATAGTGGCTAGACAGCCATGTACTTCACAAAGCAGTCCCCCTCTATGTCCAGTGCCCGCCTGGCCCTGTACATGGTTGTTACCATATTCCCTGTGCTGTGCTACGTCTCCAGGGCTGTTTGGTAACTGCCAGTTTGTACTTCTTAATCCCTTGATGTTTTTCACCCGGTCCCCCAACCCTCCTTCCCTCTGGCAACCATCAGTCTATTCTCTACATCTCTGAGTCTGTTTCTGTTTTGTTTGTTCGTCTGTTTTGTTCTTTTGATTCCACAGAAGTGAAATCATACGGTATTTGTCTTTCTCTGACTAATATATTTCACTTAGCATAATAGCCTCTAGGTTCATGCATCCTGTTGCACACGGTAAGACTTTGTTCTTTTTCATGGCTGAGTAATATTCCATTGTCTATATGTACCACCATTTTTTGTGTTGTGTTTTTTTTTTTTTTTTTTTTAATCTACTTATCTAATGATGGGCACTTGGGTTGCTTTTAGAATCTACCTGTCTGCAGGGTCCATGACCTTCTTGCTGCCACTGCCTGTAATCTTTCAATGATGAGAAGAAGGTATTTTGAGTCTCCTTCCTCTAACTCAGTGGTTCTCAACCTTGGCTGCACATTAGAATCCCCTGGGAACCTTTTTAAAATCCTGATTTCTGGGCCTCATCCTCCGGAAATTCTGTTTCTTTGTTACTAATATTGTGGTCCCACCCAGTAATAAAGAAACAGAATTTCCGGAGGATGAGGCCCAGAAATCAGGATTTTAAAAAGATTCCCAGATGATTCTAACGTGCAGCCAAGGTTGAGAACCACGTTACAGGCAGTGAAAGGCAGATGCTCCGATAAACCTTTTCCTAAAGCCTTGCCTTCGGTCTTACCACATCATCAAGGTGCTATCCTGACCTGCGCCTGCCTGACTCCAGTACCTCTCTTGTCAGCCCTTGAATATGAATATTCCTCCCCCCTTCCTCACGGTGTTTGCTTCTTTGCTGTCTTGAAATCACAAAGCAGCACCGCTGGCAGAGCAGGGCACGTGACACACTCACCCAGGCGCGAGGTCTGCTTCCGTTTGATCTCCGTGAGCTTGGGGATGGGGTAGGGCCCGTAGCAGTGAGTGAAGATGACACACAGCTGCTGGCTGATCACTTCGTTCTGCGGAAGAGAGAGAGAGCAGCTCACCTTCTGGGGGCTGTGCACAACCTCCGGCCAGCTGTTGCCGGAACGCGTTCCCCAAGGGAGAGAGACCCACAGACTGATCTTGGGCTCCAACACAAATCCACGCCCCTGGACACCAGGCATCCCGTTTGCCCGGGCAGCCCTGGAGCCGCTAGCTTGTGTGTCTCCTATGTCCATGGGTTCATCGGCAAAAGCTTAATTTGTAATTAAACCCTTTCCTCTTGCTGTGATCATTTCCTACCCGCGGAAAAGCAGGCTTGGTAACTCCTAGAATGGAAAATGAGTTTTTACCCCAAAGTTCTGGAAGCCGCTAATTATCCTACAAAGCCCAGAAGAAAGCCCTCCCGGTCCTGTGACTGTGTCGCCACTGCCGAGACTCAGGTGGTCCTGAGGCAGCTTCCCTAGGACCTTGATTCTGGTGCTGAGGCCTTTCTGGATCAGGGATGCTCAGCCAAATCATTTCTCAAAAAAAAAAAAAAGCAGGGAACGACTTCTGCGGTGCAGAATGTCAGCTACCCCTGATTGCTCAGGGGTCCAGGGGCCTGCTTCCATGGAGCTATGACCTCCGTGTTCTCCCCCCCCCCCGCCCCCAGGGGCTCACTGCTGCTCACAGGTCTCCCTCCAACCGCAGGTGCGTAGGAGCGAAGCCACGACTCACAGTGTTGGGCTGCTTTTTATTGAGTGAAGGGGTTGAAACGTGGGGCTTTCAAAGGGGAGTTAGATAGAAAGAGTATATATATATGGTACATTTTATTGATTTTTTACAGAGAGGAAGGGAGAGAGATAGAGAGCTAGAAACATTGATGAGAGAGAAACATCGATCAGCTGCCTCCTGCACGCCCCCTAATGGGAATGTGCCCGCAACCAAGGTACATGCCCTTGACGGGAACCGAACCTTGAACCCTTGAGTTTGAAGACGGACGCTCTATCCACTGAGCCAAACCAGTCAGGGCTATTTTAATATATTTTATTTATTTTTTTACAGAGAAGAAGGGAGAAGGATAGAGAGTTAGAAACATCAATTCAGCTGCCTCCTACACATCCCCTTACTGGGGATGTGCCCGCAACCAAGGTACATGCCCTTGACTGTTATCATATCTGGGACCCTTTGGTCCGTAGGCTGATGCTCTCTATCCACTGAGCCAAACCAGTTAGGGCTACCCTATATTTTAAAAGTAGGTTACAACACAGCCTGTAGCATGTCTTTTTTGCAATAAAGCCCCATGTATATATTTAGATGGACAGATCTCTACAGAGGAAGGTGGGGAGAATAGAGTAGCCGCCTTCTGTGAGATTATGATGTTTTCCTTTTAGTTCCTTGTGCATACCCGGCCCAGGGAGTTAGAGTTTCTGCAACAAACAACTGTTTGTAATAAAACCCACAAATATTATCTTTGACTTTAAAAGATGGGGCCGGGACGGCTCTGGGGTGTCCGTGGTTCAATCCCCTCATGAGTCGGCTCCTTTGTGTGCCTGAAGCAGGAGGATGTGGCTCAGCACATGAAAAGCAGCCCAACCCTTTGATTCAGTGGATGAGATCCCAACAGGCACCTCGTCCTTTCCGACAGGTCCCCAGGGGTGCCGCACTCATCGTGAGTGGGAAAAGGGATGCTGCGTTTAAAGGAGGCCTTAGAAACAAGGACATGGAATGCTCCTTCGTGTAACACCCGCACAGTGACCGCCTCCCTCCTAGCTCCAAGCAGCGGTTCTCCAAGTGTGGTCCCCATGCCGCACCGTCAGCGTCACCTGGGAGCCGGTTAGAAATGCCGCCCTCAGGTCCCATCCCAGGCCTCCTGCCTCAGAAATGCTGGGTGAGGGCCCCCACAAACTGTCTTTTCACACGTTTTAAGTCTTTGTTTTTTTTTTTTTTAAAAATCCTCACCTGAGGATGTTTTTTTCCATTGATTTTTTTTTTCTTTTCTTGACAGAGTGGGAGGGAGGGAGGAGAGAGAAACATCAGTGTGAGAGACACATCGATTGGTTGCTTCCCCCAAGTGCTTGGCTGGGAATCTAACCTGAGACCCTTTGGTCTCTGGCTGATGCTCTAACCGCTGAGCCAAACCGGCCGGGGCCATTTTCTGGTGATTCCGATGCTCCCTGGGGTTTGAGAACCACCAGCTTCATGGACTGGAATCTGTCGTGCGCTTGCAGTGGGCCGGGGGCTGTAAATGTGTTTCCTCGGGCCTAAGGCTTTGCCACTCAGATGTGCTCCATCGACCACCAGCAGCAGCAGACTCGCTTGGGAGCCTGCATAATGCAGACCCTCAACCGAGGCCAATGCACCAGGGTCCACAGTCACATGCCCTGCACACATGCCCTGCACACGGGTGTTTGAGGAGCAGAATGCTGGCCCCTAATCCCTTGGGCTGTGTCATGAGAACTCCCACGCGTGACTATGTTACCTGATAGGACGAAGGGGACAAAGGAGTCATAAAAGTTACTGATTGGTTGGCCCTGAAGAGGGAGATGATCTGGATTATCTGGGTGGGCCCAGTGTAATCACATGAGCCCTTAAAATGAGAGGTACCCTCCAGGCCTCTCTTGGAAAGTGCTGAGTGTTGAACTTGGGTTCTCAGGACTCAGCTGCACAGAACTAAATTCTTTTAGCTTAAAATCCTCACGTGAGGGTATGTGTGTTTTTATAAAAAATTGATTTTAGGGAGAGAGAGAGAATAATGTGGATGTTGGGGCTGACATCTCTCCTCTCCTCCTCTCACCCCTCACTGTTCTTCTAAAAAGGTACAAAAACACACCCTTTTCTTTGGAAAGGAGCCCTGGGATTGTCCCCAAGGTCCTTTATAGGTAGCTTCGGAGGGGGATTCTACACAGTGGTAAAAACATGGGCAACGGGACCAGACGGAGCTGGGTCCAGTCCTGGTTCCTCACCTAGCAGCTGTGTGACTTTAGGAAAAGTGCTCAGCTTCTCTGGGCCTCAGTGTTCTCGTCCCAAATGAATTACCCGCTTAGTAAGGATTAAATTACCTGCTATGAGGATTAAAAAGATAACCCATCACAGTATGTCATTAGGTTGAACCAAAGGGAAGTGCCAATATGCGACCATTTTTGAACTCTCAAAAGAGCAAATTCCCATAATTCCAATTAATCTCTATTTTCCTAGATTCTAAAATATCCTAAAATTACTGGAAAGAAACTCACTGAAATAAACATACATTTTGAAGACCCATTTCAAATTGAAAAAGATGAAAAAAGCCTGATCTCAGAATCAAGAGAATGTGGAATGACTGTTGCTTTCCAGGATCATTAGCAGTGAATTCTTTGTCTCGATCGATTCCTCTCAACAGACAGGCCCCACCCCTGTGGGATATGCTGGGCTGGCCTGTCAACCGTGAGACCCTCTCTGCTGGAATCACTTGGAAAAGGGGGGGTGGGAAGGCTGTACGGCCGCACAGGATTCCCATGAGGTCAGCTAGCTCCAAGTCTGTCACATGCCCTTGGAGTTGTGTACAAGATGAAACTGAACACACTGTGAACTTAAAATGCTTTTAAATCATCACCCATTTATTTTTATACTAGGGGCCCGGTGCACAAAAATTTGTGCACTGGCGGGGGAGGGGATCCCCTTAGCCCAGCCTGTGCCCTCTAGCAGTCTGGGACCCCTCGAGGGATGTCTGCCTGCTGGCGTGCCTGGTGAGGGGCTGATGGCTATTTGTAGGCTGGCCAAGCCCCCCCAGTGGGGACCCTTACCCGATAGGGGTGTGGCCAGCCTGGGTGAGGGGCTGAGGGCTATTTTCAGGCTGCCCACAGCTCCTATTGACCCAAGGTCCCAGCGAGGCTGGCTGGAATCAGGTTTCTGGGGTTTATTTATCTTCTATAATTGAAACTTGTTACCTTGAGTGGAGGTCTAGGCAGGCAACAGAAGCCTCCTGTTTGCTTTAGCTCTGTGGCTTCTATAATTGAAACATTGTTGTTTGAGCAGAGGCCCCCTGGCCTAGTCTGGCAGTTGCAACGGAAGCCTCTTGTTTACTCTAGCTTGGTGGCTGCCAGACTCCATCTTAGCTGGGTTAATTTGCATACAGCCGCTCTGATTGGCTGGGAGGCATGACTTGGCTGGTGGGCATGGCTTAGGTGTCTCAGAGTAACGGTTAATTTGCATATTACTTTTTTATTAGATTAGATGTACCTTCTGATCGCAACTGATGAGAGCTTTCTATTTATGGCAGTAATATGTTTCCTTTCTAAATACATTTAAGGGAAGGTAAGATGACTTAAAAGAAACATCCTATTAATAAAGGCCTATGTGGCTGTGATGCCCTATGTCGTAACGAGCCATCATCAGGAGGCTGTGTGCGCAGTGGGCAGGCACGGGTTGGGGGGGGCTATCTCTTTGGGGCAATTCATTATAGAGCCCTGGATGGGTGGGTGGGGCCTACCTCTTTGGGGTGATCTCAGGGCTCCCGCACTGTGAGAGGGCACAGGCCAGGCTGGGGGACCGCCCCCCCCCCCACTGAATGCACGAATTTTGTGCACTGGGCCTCTAGTATGAAATAAATAACATCCAGTGATGATATCCTTTAGGAACAAAAGGGAAATCAGATACTCTGGGACGAAGGAACCTATGAGAAGTGGTCACCAGCATGACCCTAGAAGAAGGCTGAAGGAAGGTCTCTAAATGACAGAAGAGGATGAAGGAGGGAGCCTTAGAGCATCCGGAAGGAGGAACAGGGTAAGCAAACATATGGACACATAAAATTGGCGTTCTTCTTCCTCCAAGTTTCCTAATTATGTTTGACGATTGATGCAAAAATTGTAACTCTGTCTGATGTGGTTCTAAATTAGATGACATATTTAAAGATGGTTATGTCATAAATGGAGGCGGGTAAAGGGACATAAAGAGAAGTAAGGTTTCTGTACTTCATTTGAACTGGTAAAATGATGAAACCAGTAGACTTTGATTTTATGTACATACCAGAGGCCTGGTGCATGAATTCATGCACGGGTGGGGTCCCTGGGCCTGGCCAGTGATTGGGGCTGATCAGGGCCATCTTGCCCAGTCCCAGTCAGGGCCAATTGGGGTTGGCCAGCTGTGGGAGGTTGGCTGTGGGAGCGCACTGACCACCAGGGGGAGCTCTTGCATTGAGTGTCTTCTCCCTGATGGTCAGTGTGCATTGTATCCACCAGATGACTGCAATACATCAAGCAATCACTAAAAAAGCTATACAGTGAGATACACTCCAAAACATTACAGACAAATAAAAATGGAATTTAAATAAATGTTCAGGTAGTCCACAGGAAGGCAGGAAAAAGATCACACAGAAGACAAAAAATAAGATGGTAGATTTAAGCCCTAGAGCATCAATAATTATATAAAATATAAACGGTCTATAAATTCTGATTAAAACACAGAGATCGACAGATGGATGAAAAGCCCGATTGCATGTTGTTTATAAGAAACCTTAAATGTAACTTATAGGCAGGTTGAAAATAAAAGGACGGGGAAAATATCATACAAACATTAAGCAGAGGAAAGCAGGCGTGGCTGTATTAATATTACATTAAGGGGACTTCAGAGCAAAGAAAACTGCCTTATTTTCAGCGTATAAGACGACTGGGCGTATAAGACAACCCCCAACTTTTGAGAAGATTTTCTGGGTTAAAAAATCGTCTTATACGCCAGAAAATACGGTAGTCGAAGCAGAGAGGGGCATTACATAATGACAAGGGTTAATACACTGAAAAGACACTGCAGTCCTAAATGTGTCTGCACCAAATGACACAGCTGCAAAATATGTGAGCTAAAAATGGATAGAACTAAAAGAGGAAGTAGACAAATCCAACAATTAGAGTCGGAGACTTTAACACTCCTCTGCCAACTGATAGGATAACTGAATAGGATATTCTATAGGATACAGAATATAGGATGTAGGATATAGAAGAGCTCAGCATAGTCATCAGCCAAGAGGATGTTATTGACAATTACAGAACACCCCACAACAACAGAAAGCACCCCTCTCCAAGTGCCCACAGAACCTATACCGAGATAGGCCATATTCTGGGCCATATAACAAATCGCAAATCTTTTTAAAAAAATTGAAATAATATACATAGTATGTGTTCTCTGACCACAATGTAGTCAAACTAGAAATCAATAACAGAAAAATCCCCAAACACTTTGAAACTAAATAACACCCTTTCAAATAATCCATAAGCAAAAAAAAAAGCAAGTTTCAAGGGAAATAAAAAATACACTAAACTGAATGAAGGTGAAAATAAAACATATCAAAAATTGTGGCACACAGCTAGGGTAGTGCTGAGCTGGAAATGTATAGTATCAAGTGCATATAGAAGAAAAAAGGAACGGTTTCAAATCGATAGTCTAACCTTCTACCTCAAGAACCTGGGAAGAGAAAAGCAAAATAAACCTACAGGATCTGACCGCAGGACTATCACCCATGCTTGGAGAATGCCTGACTTCATACAGCCACAGGAAGTTTATTTTCCCCCCTCTGGCCTGCATAGTGATGTGTAATACCACACTTCACCAGTAGGGGTGGCCATTGAACCCCCATTTACTGTAAGAGTAAACCTGACTGGGTGCAGTCCTCCTAGACTGCCCCTGCCCCATCCCTGGGTCCCCCTACCCTCCATGATCAGTACAACTGCTGGGGGCAGGCTCTGGTCCATACATCCTAGCAAAGGCCCCTCCCTTCTTCCCACTCCCAGCTGCTGCTGTCAGAGCTGTTGGCTGTTCTGGGAGGGTAGGGGCTGGGCTGGGCAGGAGGGGGCTGGCAGGGTGCTAAGCAATGCTCTATTTTTGGTCCGGGTGCCCATCACACAGGTAGGTTTACCGTGTGGAAATTCCTTTGCCTCAGTTACGATTGGGGCACTTTCCCGTATGCATATATGTATGTCATTAAAAACGATGTTTACTCAGAAACCCCAGAGATCAGGTTTACTTAACACGCAAGATGCTTCGGTAATTTCTGGAATGCCCACTATATCCCGAAGAAAGGAAATTAAAAACCCGGCACCTATGAGAACACCAGACCCTGGGACCCAACTGAGGACCGTTTGTCCCGAAGGTGGTCTCTTTTAGGTAATTTCAGGTGAAGGCCTTTTTTTATTTATTTCCAAGGCGGGGGGTGAGGGGCAGGGAGTATTTGGTTTTGAAAAGCCTCCAGCAGGTTTCACTCTAAATAGAACTGCTGAGGCTCATTACCAGAGGCCGCACACCTGCTCCCACTTCAGGTCTCAGTGGGGCCTGACATCAAGCATAAATCTAGCCTGCGGGGGCCCTAGACGCTGGGCGGGAGACCGTGCTAATGAGAAGACCTAATGGTAATGAGACGACCTAATGGGCCTTGCTGGGGCCCCGAGCCACGTGCTCCAGGCTCAGAGAGCAGACAGGATGCTGAGTTGCTGCTGCTTTATGTGCTGCCGGGCAAAGGCACTCCATGGTCTCCTCATCCTTCTCTCGGGCAGCCCGTGGGCCCAGCCTGGGGGTGCGGGGGACCCATCTTGCCTTCCTGGTTCAGAAGCCTGCTTCCCCTGACTTACAGGGGCCCCAGAGCTCCACAAAGCCTGTTCGGGGACAGAAGGAGAAGAGGCTGGTGCTGGGGCCAGACCACCTGAGTTTGAGGAGGAAGCTGGTCTTGCAAGGAATGTCAGGCCATAAAACCGAACAAAGCCTCCTGTCCTGCGGGAGGGCAGGGGGCTTTGTTTTGGCGCCAAACCTTGGAACAACTGGGGGAAGGGCAGATGAAGAGTTGCACTTCCTCCAGGGCCTTGTGGGAGGGAGCATATTTGCAAAACAATGAACTCGAGAGGCAGTTATAAGGCAAGATTCCCGAGCGTTTCCCCACTCTGATTTGGGACAACCCCAGAGTCTGCGTGTGTTATTAAAACTGTGATTTCTCCACTTCTTCAAAGCGTCGCTTAGTTTTTTTGGGTCTTTCTGCAACAAGTTCAACCCAAGCTCTGCTACTTAGTGACTGTGATCTCGGGCACGCTGGTCAACATCCCCGTGCCTCAGTTTCCCCATTTGCTAAACAGGGGATAAGAGTAGTATCTGCTTCAAAAGAGGATTAAACTACATATTATAGCTTTTTAAAAAAAGTCCTCATTTCTGTCTTGAGACAGTTCATTATAAAAAGGGTTCCGAGGTCAAGTGAGTTTGGGAAACGCCTGCCTTTGCGAATTAGGCTCTTAAGGCTCTGCAATAGAGAGACTGGGATAATCCAGTGTGACCCTGAGGAGAGGCGTTGGCATTCAGCCGGCGACATGTGGTTTTCATGGGCTCCTTGGTGCCTGGGCTGCGCTGGGTGTTAAATATGTTGATGTCATCCCTGCTGCGGGGTTGGTTGCTACAGAACACCCCTTGGGAAGTAAGGGAGGCGCCACATCCCCTGGCAAGGTCATCGTTATGATGGGAACTATAAAGCAGTCCCTCAGTGACAGGGGCAGTGTGAAGGGCACCGACTCATTTCCTCTTCACAGCCAGCCTGAGGTTAATACAGTCATTGTCCCCACTTTCAGATGGGGAAACTGAGGCAGCAGGAAGGGATGTAACTTGACTAGGGTCGTACGGCAAGTAAGTGGCTGAGCCAGGCTTAAACTCCTACAGTTTGGCTCCAGAGCCTGTGCTCCCAACCACTGGCTATCCTATCCCCTGAGGGCAACTGAGAAGCCCCGGGGGATGGTGGGATGGTTGGTGTCCAAACTCCTCAAAGCCTCCCAGGCAAACTGGTCCCCCCTGGTGCTTCCACAGCAGTGGTGAGCTTTTACCACCCCTCCCTCTCACCAGGGCTCTCTACTCCATGGCTGGCTGGGGACCAGGCACACCACTGCTGTCCTCCCCAGCACATGCACCCCTATGCCACAGGGCCCACTGGCCGGTACTGGGTGTCTATATGGTATCATCAAACAAGGGGCCCCAAAGAGATTTTTAAGTACTGATCACACAGTAGCCCCAGGACTAGACTGGTTTTCCAAGGGGTTGCACCATTTCCCTTCAACGCAGATCCTGGCAGGAATTGGGAGGCCAGTGAGGAAGGGGTGAGTCTTGGGGTCAGCGTAGGGTTCATGGGCTTCTGTGTATCTCAAAAGCCTTCCCCAGGGCCTGGTTTCCGGGAACCGTAGCAGGGCCTGTACCCCATTCATCTGGGGCGCTACACTGCGTCCCTCTTTCCGCTGGATTCTGTCTGTCTGTCAGGTCTGCCCTAGTCCCAGCACCTCAGTGACACCTTGCCCGAGACCGTCTTGCACCTCCCAGGGCTTGTGCCACTGTTTCATAAACCACCTCAGATGCCCTGGGGCACACGCGCTGGCATTATCTCACCAGCTTTTGTGTCAATTCCCTGTGGCCAGGACAGATCTTACTGCTTCCTCCATGTGCCTAAGTGCCTTGGAATCTCACCGGGGCTCAGCAAAGCAGCTCCCCACAAATGACGGCACAAGTGGCTTTAGCCAGTTGGGGTACACAAGCCACCAGCCACCATGACCACAGGGAAGGGACCCCTGAGATGGGGAGCCTTCTCGCTCTCTGCCCAGTGGCATCAGACCCCTAGTACCTTGCTGGCTTTCAGGATCTCGAACATGAGGGGCAGGCCCTGGGTGATGAGCTCCTCCGTGTACTCGTCCTCCTGGATGGTCTTGAACTCCTTCAACAGGCCCTGGATGAGGGGCCTGCGGTGCTGCTGGAAGGCGATCCGCAAGGACTCCAGCCATGTGTGCAGGGTCCACGGGACACCTAGGGGGAGGGGAGGGCAAGGCAAGGCGGAGAATAACCAAAAGAGAAGGCGTGTTTTTATCTAAAATGTGGCCTTTCCCCAGGACGTTACCCAATTATGAGACTGAGGGACAAGGCTTGCGATGAATAGAGCCAGTGTCGGTTTCCCCCCACAGACTTGCAGAAGTTGAAATTAAAGGTCATAATTCAATTCCCTTAAGTACGGGTGTCCGTTTCTGCACGCTACTCATACTCTCAGGGGCTGCGTTTTACAACCTATAATCACGGTGGAGAACCCTGGAATCGCTGTGCACCCGGCTCAGGCCTGTGACATGCTTCTCAGCGCTGACTTCATTTGTCTCCATCTCCTCTACTTTTCGGGGAGGGAGATGCTCAGGGAGGGGCCGAGTCTTGCCCAGGATTGGATACCACATCCGTGCCCAGACGAGAGCTGAGAGCTGGTGCAACCCACCAGTGAGCCAGGATGGGTACTTCCACCCGCATCAGGAGACACGGAGGGTATGGCTGCTGGTCGCCCGTGCAAAACTACATTTCCACCCGCAGCTGCCGCATCGGGCTCCTCCCACAGCAGGAGCCTCGCCAGCGGCTGATGGCTGTGCTGATTCCCCCGTCTCCTGGGGAGAGAAGCAGGTGTCTTGCTCCTGTGTCCACCAAGCGACCTTTCGGAGTCTCGGGCTGCTTCACTATGCTAAACAGGCCCGCAGGGCCACGGCATAACCGCCCACATGCCAAACAGCCGCTGTGCGAGAGGCCCTTTTCCAGAAGAGCATCAGGGCCCCTCTGCAGGCCCTCGGGCTACAACCTGAGTTTAAGGCCCACGCTAGTCCTGCTGTTCCCATGCCGGGGCCATGCCTGGCGCTCAGATGCATGGAGGAGGTGGCTGTGGGCTAGCTCAGTCAGGGAAGAGCCAGCCACCCCCAAGCCTTCCTGAGGGGGAGCCCTGGTAAGGAAGCCTGTCCTCACTCTAGCCGCTGCCCGGCCGCAGCTTCACAGGTCTGGGTGCTCTGTGCACCCCGACCACTGGGAACCACCTGGGATGCTTGTTAAATATAAAGATTTCCAGCCTTTACCCATCCAGACCCTCGACAGCAGAGCTTCTGGGTGTAGGGCCTGGCAATGTGTATTCAGACAAGCTCCCAGGTGATTCAACGCTTAACTCCCAGGGTCCAGAGTTTGGGAATCACGGAAAGGTGACCTGAGGACGGGGCTGGCAGGATGCTGCTGTGGATGGGGACAGTGTGGGACTCTCAGCATGGAAATGCGCCCACCAGCGAAGGAGAGGTCCCCTGGGCCTGTGTGTGTGTGCGCGTGTGTGTGAGTGTGAGTGTGTGTGAGCCGGGCAGTGGTGCTGGGCCCAGGGGCGGAGGGTGCCCACACTGACCTATGCTCCTGATGTCAATTGTGACATCCACGTAGCCATGCTCAGCGCTGTGATACATGGCTTCCCTCAGGGCTCTCAGTTTGGCCTTGCTGTTGCGGCTGGCGCACAGGGGGGGCGGGGCTGTCTCCGCCAGGTCTGTCCCCTCGGCCAGAATCTCCTCCAGGGACAGGATATCACTCTTCTCCTTCTCTGGCTGGGCGAGCAGTTTGCGGAACACGTTCCTGTCAATCATAAACCCAGAGAGGAAGACACTCAGAGGCGGGGGAGGGCTTTGCCAGGGCGGGGATGGGTGGGGACCACTCCCCGGGGCAAGGGAAGAGGATGGGACCAGCTCGGTGTCAGAGTCCTGACCGTGGGCGCTCCGTTCTGGGGGTGGAGGAAATAGTGGGGCACGGCCGGGCGTGTTTCCTCAAGGACAACCAGGGACCTAAGTATTTGCCTCAGGAACCCGTGCTTCTGCTTTCCGTGGGGTGATGTGTAATAAAACCGACGGGATAAATCCTGAGGGAATGGTAGACGGGAGGCGATCAGACAGGAGGTGATTTATTCTTTTTGGATGGATACTTCTCACTTTGCTTTCGAGAGGTGGAAGCTGGCTGGGAGAGGGCAGGACAGCCAGCCTGGGCAGATGTGTGCGGCATGAGGCTGGCCCTCGGCAGGGAACGGGAAGCGAAGGCCACGCTGGCCGGGCTGGGGCCCCGCACTGCCTCTGGGCCCCACATCCAGAGAGGCGGTGGGTCTGGGGCAGGCCTGGGAATCTGCATTTTTAACAAGCACCGCTCGGGGCCTGGGGCTCCGGCTCGCCCTAGCCTACCTGTGTCCGTGGGCTGCGGCCTGGCTGAAAGAGTTCATGTCCCCCTGGGGGGTTGTAGAAATTCCATTCCTGTGCACGGTTCCTATCAATGGGTCCGCGCCTCGCTCCAACAGCAAACTAACCAGCTCAAAATTGCCTGCAAGCCCAGAGAAGGGGTTTCATAAGCGAATAAAGCAAACGGAGAGTGGCAGGCACCCCCGGGGGCCGGGGTGGCGGAGGCCCTCGGCCAGGGCGAGGATGGCACCTCTTACCCACGGCGGCTGCGAGCTGCAGGGGCGTCTCCGAGTAGTTCTCCTCCCCGTGCTCCGCAGAGCCCTCGACCTTGGCCCCGGCGTCCAGGAGGAGCTGCGGAGGAAGAGGGCCCACGGAGATGTTGAAAGGACCCAAGCTGCGAGGGGGCGTCAGGAAAACTGGTGGAAATCAGTGCCATGCCAATGTTCCTGCCCTCCTCTGGGTCAGTGACCACGGCCCAGGGCCAGGGCAGCTGGGCCTCGAGGGGGAACTAGGGGCTGCTTGGATCTCCTAGAACCTGAGCTCCTCAGTGTGGTCTGCAGGCCAGCAGCGGGGGCACCTGGGAGCTGGTGGGAAACATGGCCCTCAGGCCCACCCCAGACCCACTGGACAAGAGTCTGCATTTTAACAGGCTCTCCAGGTGAGTGACACGCACGTGAATGTTTCTAGAAGCCCCTGGAACCAGGGGCTGGAAGTCTCCCTGTCTGGGTCGGAGAGCATTAACGTGGTCTCTTGGAATCACAGATGGAGAGTTTTGGAGAGCACCCGGGCCAACCAGGGCCGGGGTCCCGGGAGCTCTGAGGGCAGGTCGGCAGAGGCTGAGCTCCCTGGCCAGCAGGCTCCATGTGGCAGCATGAGCTTCCCAGAGCTCTGCTTCTCAGGACTCAATTCTGTGCCTTCCCTAAGATATCTGTGTTTCTTAAAAACGGAGATCCTGTCCATGCCGTTGCCACTCACAGTGGATGTGCTGCTGCTGATGTGAACTGGGCTGGGTGGGAGTGGGGGGGACTTGTTTTCTTTATCACCCGTGGGGCTCCCTGAGGGCGCAGCCAGGAGCGGGCTACGCGCGTGGCTTCCCGTGACTTGTGCACCTGCAGCGGGGAGGAGGCCTGACTTCGGTTTGCCTCTGCTCAGCTGCCCACTGAGCCCACTCTGAATTGAAAGGCTGGGGGTGCTGCTGCTTGTGAAAGGATGACATCTGCATCTGCCGGGCCACCCTCCGCCCCTTCTTCCTTAGACTCCTCTACTAGGACTGGACTGCGCATGACGCTGTACAGGCAGAAGCCAGTGTGGCACGTCACACACGCAACCTCCTGAAACATGGCTTTGGATCTGTCTTCAGGATCCCCACACCCTAGGAAACAACAAAGGATTCCTGTGGAATCCCAACATTGCCCAGTGGTGCCTCTCACACTACTCCCTGCTCTCCATTCATCCTCAGAGGCTTGGACCACATAAAAGGAGGCGAGTTCCTGATGGACCCGAAGCTCAGAACTCTCTGTGGGGTCAGGTGAGGTCACAGACCTGGCTGCTCGTCTCTCTTTTCTGATGCAGTGAAGACCACGTTTAAGATCTAGCATTACTGGATGGCTAGTCAATGAACACCAACTCTACAACAGCCAGAAAAGGCGCAAGCAACACATGCCCAAAGGACCTCGGATGAGGACGTCTCTCCAGGCCTGGGAGCTGTTTCAGACGACACATGCGAAGGCCCTGTTCTAGATCTCCTGGATCTGATTCTCAAAAAGTGGGATCCAAGCAAGTGTCCTTTGGAACCGTTGCCTTGGCAACTTGGACGCTTCTTTCCACTGGTTGGAAACCACTCAACTCTACACAAACACCAGGGTCACACCTGAGGGGAGGTTCCAAGGTCTCACACCAGCCAAGTTTTGTGTTCATGTTACGACAAGTAAAATGAACCAATCCACAAAACCACAGCTCAGGCCCCGCCCCCGAGCAACTGGGAACAACTTCCATAGGTTGGCCACTGTGTGTTGTGTGAGGCTGCGTGTGGGTAGGTGATAATTTCATATTGGCTAAAGCTGGGCCATATAGATCATTCCATATAATATTTCCACTCATATGATATGCATGTGCTATATGTAACTGCAATGAACCAATATGAATGTTTTCGTGACGATGCATGCTGGGAGGGGTACAGATTTGCATAATGGAAGCGGTAAAATTCAAGGTCAGGTGTGGATTGGGAAATACGTTAATACCTGAACTACAGGAATATGTCCATGCAACACAGCAAAAGTCAGAGCCGTCCAATGGCGGGTCTCGGGGTGGACGGATGGATATTTATGAGGAGTACTGACAACCTATAAACAAATTGAAGTTATTTTCAGAATGTGACCTTCACAATACTTAGACTAGCAGAGCTGACCTATCCGTGGCTGGGCAGGCGGGAAAGGCGTAGAAAGGACATCCTAGGTGGTGCCTGGGGAAGTGTTGGTGATGTGGGTGGTGAGGAACAAGGACTCCTTTGCTGCTCATCCGAAAGCAATTAAACGGATGACTTCTGACCACCGCTAAGGTGCCCTGGAGAAGGTGTAATGGTGGCTACAACAAGCCAGCTCACCTGCCTGGCTCCTCTCTCTGCTGCAGGAAAGGTGGTGGTTCTGAGACCTACAGGATGTCAGCGTGAGATGCCACTGCCATTTCGCCCACGGCTTTAGGGGACATTCTCGGTGGCAGCAAACCCCAGGCAAGGGGAGGTCTACTTCAAGCTTTTGAGGCAGGGAAGCCCACCATGTGATGGAGGGATGGCACCATCTGGTCACAGTTCACCCACGCTGCCCTCACTCCACTCTTCCGCTGCCTTCCTGGTTGACAAAGGCCCTCATATTTCTGGAAACTGGGCATAAAAACGTCCCTGAAAGCACCACAAGTAAGCAATCTGATACTGGTCTTTTGATATGGGGGGGGGTGTGTGTCTCAAAACACCCCCTGGCCACAAGAGAGGTGTCTGGCAGCTGAAGGTTGGGGTCCTGCAGGACTGGCACCCACACATGGTTTTCCCAAACATTCCTGGGGCCATGTCACCGAGGTGCCTGTTTCATTCAGAGGCACTGAGTGCCCTCATCACTTGCAGGGGGAGCCTTGAGCTGGGAGCCGTGGGTTGGGCTAGGGAGGACCAGGGAACCCCACCAGGAGCCCAAGCTGGGGAGCCCTCACAGGGCCAGGTCTGCACCATGCTTACGGATGCATAATGGGAGAAAAATCCCTAATACTTGAAACTTGTATGATCCAAAATGGGATCCCAAACTATGCCTATTACTGCTTTCCTCAGATGAATATAAAACTCACTAAAAAAACCCAAAAGCAAATAGAAAAGCACCCCCCCCCAGTACAAAATGATCAAGAGCATCTAATTTTGACCTAAAAACATTTCCCAGGGTTGCTGAGTTAGGACTGTGGCATACCAATTTCCCCAGTTTCCAAGGCTGCCAATATTTGGCTGCTGGAGAGAGTTGGTCTTAAGACAGCACAGAACATGGTAAAAAAAGGAAAAAAGTGTGATTTCACCTATGACAACCCCCGGCAGGGAAGGAAATCAGTACTGAGTCCCAAACTTGTGCTAGGTCCTCTCTGTATTTATTTCTTCCGACAACTCTCTGAGATGGGTGTGATTATTCTCCCATTTTGCAGGTGGGGACACCGAGGTTCAGAAACCACTTGCCCAAGCACAAAAGCACGTCACCAAGGCCTGGACAGTTTCAGAATTTGAATCCGAGTCAAATTCCGAAGCCTGTTGGGGGTGTGCTTTCTGCTCCAGCACACTGCTTCAAGGGGCTGTGTGATTAGCTTTAAGACCTGTGGCTGCCACTGAGCCAACCAGGTGAGCCAACCAGGATTTGGTCGGGGAGGAGGAGCCAAGCCTTAGCTTTGGGACAGGGCCCTGCTTTGGCTGGTGGCTCAGGAGAGCATTCTCTGCTCTGATCCCAGAAGGAATGGATGACAATAAGGATCAGAGACTATACACCTGAGCCAGTTAAAAGCTAGTGCGCCTTGTAGCTTCACAGGTTGTTTTTAAGTGAAACATACATGTTCCTTGGAGTTTCCTTGGGCTGGGGCCTTAGGATGGAGGAAATCCATCGGCTGGTCTGACCTCTTTGCTGGACGGAGCGCCCTGCTCTCAGCAGTGGCTCTCGGGAGAGAAAGCCCCCCTCTCTTGGTTCACCTTCCCCTGGGGATGCCAAGCCAAGGGGCCCTGCAGCCATCTACACCCTCACCTCCACATTCAGGTCAGCTCCGGCATCCAGCAGCATCTGCACCATTGCCTCATCCCCACGGACGCAGGCGTACATCAGGGGGGTCATGCCCTGTGGTGAGTTAGAAACCAGAGAACAGAGAAGGTTTACCAGGTGGCTGTGCCACTTGCTGCTAACACGGAAAGTCTTACTTTTGCTTAGAAGGCTTATCTTTGCCTCAAACTCTGACATTAAAAAAACACACATAAACAGCCCTAAACTGTTTGGCTCAGTGGATAGAGCGTTGGCCTGCAGACTGAAGGGTCCCAGGTTCGATTCTGGTCAAGGGCATGCACCTTGGTTGCAGGCACATCCCCAGTGGGGAGTGTGCAGGAGGCAGCTAAATCGATGTTTCTCTCTCATCGATGTTTCTAACTCTCTCTCTCCCTTCCTCTCTGTAAAAAATCAATAAAATATATTAAAAACAAAAAACCAAACAACAACAACAAAAAAACAAACAGCACTAAGACTCATAAAGTCGCAATTCTCCATAGTTTGAAAACCAAAATGGAGGCAAGAAGGGACCATAAATTGTCTTTTTTTTTTTTTTTTTTTGCATTTATCATTGCTTATGTTGTAGGATTTTCCTTTGACTGTCATAGGATGCAATAGACCTGGGAGTGTTTGCTGAAGCAAATGGCTGATTTCAACTTTCTGGGTTCTGCAGCATCAGCTCTTAAGCTATCTAACTGAAAAACATGGTTTCCTTGACATCTTCTCTTTCTCAATATAATAAGTGTCATCTTTACTCTATACAAGATACCGGTCGGGGTCAAGGGAAATTGGGTACCTCTGAACACACCCCCAGCATTGACATCTGGTTTGACATTACCATTTGCAAGCAAACGGCAAGCAAATGAGGAATGGCTTTCAAAAATTCCAGACGTATTTGCCCACGACTCCTGCTTAGTATAAACAATGTACCACAAGCAACAGAAGGAAGGGATGGATTTTTCAATAAACAGTGTTGTGAAGGTGGGAAAATATCCGACTAAGAAGAGCCTTATCTACACCATCCACTAAAACCGTTTCTAGTTTGATCAGCGATATAGGGACAAAATTAAAACCATAAAAGTCATCTAGGCACAAAAGTAATAAAAGAATCTCAAAGGAAAATCATTACAGCAGAGAGTACATGAAATTGAAAACATAAACAAAATGAAAAGGTGAGCAGTACATTGAGACATATCTGTCACATTATAATAAAGGTCATATGTCTAATATGTAAAGAGCTCTTCCAAATAAAAAAGAAAGACAGTAAAGGTCCAATGAAAACCAGGCAAAAGATAAGTAAAAGATTCATAGGAAACACATATAGGTAGTTGGAGAGTGTGTACAAGGAAACAAAGTCTCTGGAATAGTAATTTGAGATTAAAAAAAAAAAAAACCTTCAGAAAGGTGGATGAGTTTGAGCCACTATTTCCACTCTTAAGAGTTTCCCTAATGAGACAATCAGAGATTTGAACAAAGATCTGTCAAGTTAATTTAGCTCAGTGTTATTGATATAAGTGATTAGAAACAACCTAAATACCCAACAACTGAGTGTGGCTAAGTGAATAAATAATATGACCATGTCAAGTAGCCATTAAAAGGGACAAACTATTTAATCATATTGCAAAGTACCTTTCAATGTACCTTAGTGTGAGGAGTTTGGGGGACAGCTGCCTGTCTCAGAGGCTCCTCCGAGGGTCCCCCAGAATGACTTCTGTGCATCTTAAATGTACCCCGGAAGTTTGGTGAAAATTTGTCTTGACTTGTTCTGTGATGCAGTAACTGGCCGGCTGAGCACTAATTTTAACCATGCTGGAAAAAGAACTTAAAGAACATGTACTAAATATAAATAGGATGGTTATCCGGGTGATGGAATGACTTCCTTTCTGGAATAGGCCTATTTTTCTCTCTTTTCCATTTCAGCTGCAATGATCACGTGCAACTTCTATAATGATGAACAAGGGTATTTTTATTTTAAAAACTAAAAAACAAACCAAAACCTAAAAAAAAAAAAAAATCATCCGAAGTCACCCGTAGGGGGAGCCTCTGTCCAGCGCCTGCTGTGTCCATCTTGCCAGGGGGAAGGTGGGAGTGCACGTTCAGACACCCAGAGGACCCCGTACCTGTTCGCTCATGGTGTTGATACCATCGGGCCCGAGGAGAGAGACCGCCTGCTTCACCAGATCCGTCCGCCCGCAGTTCAGCATCCGGAAACCCAGGTCCTGCTTAAACTTGGCTTCGATGGCCACTGCGTCCAGCTTCCGAGAAGCAAAAAAGCAGTCGTCAGCCCTAAGGGAGGGAGAGATGGTCAGCGGGTGCGGCAGCTTCCCCCGGGATGGGCCTGGAAGGCCACAAGAATTAGCACCAGCAGATGTTGTGTTTGCTTTTCATGTCCACTGCCCGTTCCTGGGCTTTAGTTAGAATGTGGGCGTCTTGACCCTTTGATCTGTCCTGTCCTGTGTGTTCAAAGTATACTCCTGGCTACTATTTACTGAATGTTTACTAGGGGCTAGGCACGAGGCTAAACTTTTTACATGAATTAATTCATTTAATCCCCAAAAGGTAAATACTATTTTTTAAAAAAATCCTCGCCCGAGGGTGTTTTCCCACTGATTTTTAGAGAGTGGGAGGGAGAAGGAAAGACAGAGAGAAATATTGATGTGAGAGAAACACATTGATTGGTTGCCTCCTGCACGTGCCCCTGACCAAGGCTCTAAGTGGGGGAGGGGGGAGAAGCCTGCAATCCAACCAAGGTATGTGCCCTTGACTGGAATTGAACCTAAGACACTTTGGTCCTTGGGCCAATGCTCTATCCATGGAGCCAAACTGGCTAGCTCTTTACCCCTCTTTTAACCATGGGGAACAGACACAGATAAAGGACTTGCCCAAGGCACACAGCCAGCAAACAGAGGTGCTGGGATGTGAACCACGGCAGCCTGGAGAGCCCACCTGGGTATCCACTGTGTCCCCTGGTCCCCCCACCATGGCACATGCTATTTGCTTCTTCCCTCGTTTGCCTTCCCCTCCAGGCTGGGGACTTCGGTGAGAGCAGGGACCCTGTCTAGTGTGTCTACATCCCAGTGCCAGACAGCGCACAGCACACGGAACTGTTAAAAATGTTAGCTGAATGGACACAGGACAGGTGGATCCTCTACATTCAAAGCAGAAGCAGGGCAGAGAACTGGGAAGGTGATTGTGATCACAGATAGTCAGGTGCCTCGGAAATGAACCCAGACAGCCGGGCGCAGCGAGCGAGAGGTGAGGGAAGGTGGGAAGAAAAATCAACAGATTCCAGAAGGTGATGCAAACTCTTGCTTGTACAGGATGCTCTTCCTTGCCATCATGAACTGATCAATCACCTATGGAATCAAATCTTCAAGCATTTATTGAGCACCTGTGTGTGACAAGCTCTGCTCTAGGGGCTGAAGACATGTCATAGGGCCCACTGCCTGGAAGGGGAGAGGCGCTGGCCATGAAACCCCATGTGGTAAATGCATTGCTTGAGGGATCGGAGCCATGCACTGAATAGGGCCTCGGGGATACAGCAAGGCTGCCTGGAGGAGGTGACCCCTGAAGTATATCTTAGATAAGGAAGTGATAGGAGAAAAGAAAGCAGAAGAACTCTGAGCTCGTATGAGCAACAGTGTAGCAACGAGACATGGCAGGTGAAGTGAGGTAGGAAGGTCTGAGTGTTTCTGGGGTCTACACTTGCAGGCAGAGAGCCAGAGCTGAGGGTGGGGTTCGCTTACAGGGGAACTTTGACTTGATTCTCAAGGCTCCAAACTTTGCCCTTCATTGCCACTGAACGTTTTGAAGCTGGCAGGGCACTGGCATGGTGAAAGGCCAACTCTGGGAGACAGTAGGGGATGGATTTGCAGGGAGCTGCCCCTGGAGGTAAGAGCCATGTCAGTGCTAAATGAGCTGGCTAAATGAATGAAGAAGCTGCCAGTGACAAAGAGATGTGACAAGGGGCTGCGTGAAGGCGGTGGCTGCTGGCATGGAGCAGGCGTCGTGGGTTCTGTCTTCTCCACACGCAGGTGCCCATTTCTCAGATGCTGACCCTGAGGCTGGTGAACTACACACTTTCATCAGCTGCAGTCATTGCTGTGCCAGACCCCCTCCTGCCCCTCCTCTTGCCAATCCAGAGGGTGGACATGGAGGAAAGGAGGCAGGCTTTCAGCATCCCTGGTCCCATTCCTGCCTCTCACTAACCCACATGGTGGTATAGGAAGGAACACGTTTGTGAGGGGGTTATCTCCTTTTTTATCCTTGGAAGAAACGAGAGGGGGTACTGTTTATGGTACCAAGACTCCTGCTCAGCAGTAAGGCTAGGTTCTGGGGAGAACCACAGAGAGCCTCAGGAAATGGGTGTGGTGGGTGTATACGTGACCCTTCATTGGGTTCCTGATATATCGTTCATCTCTGCTGACAGAGGAGGCTTGGCCCAAGGATGTCTGAAATAGGAACCCTGCAGTAGGTAGGATATGCCAGGCTCTCAATAGGTGACACTAGGATTTTGCTTCTGACCACCAGGGGGAGCTGATGCAGCGAAGATTCCAGAGGACCCTGAGCTTGGGGTTGATAGAGGTCCAGTCTGTATACATGCTTCAGGACCCGTGTCAAGTCAGGCTCCAAAGGAAGAGCTAAGAAAGGTATTTAGGGGACCATAGTTGACCAGGATCCTGGACTTCAAGATGAAAGATCACCTCAACGCTGCTAGAAACTCTCCAGGGAAGCCTGAGAGCTCCCCAGTTCAGGGAAGGACGAAGGACTCTCTGGGCCTGGCCTTAGACCATGGCATCAGCATCCAAGTTTGAACTTCTGGGGCACAGAATGGGGCCGTGCCATAGGGCCCAGTTCATGGGGCTGTGGACTTGGGACTCATTGCTAGGGCTTCAGATTTAGCCAATAAAAAATACTTTAGTAAATATTGCATGGGACAAACTGATACTAAGACATTATCCATTTTTATCTGTAATTCAACTGTTTTATTTGGGAATGGGCAGAGCCACTTGCCATGACCCTAAAAGAACACGAGGGGAGTCCATGATCCCGCTGTAGTGAGGATGGCATCCATCTCTAGGGAAAGAGGGAAAACCTTTGTGAAGGAGGCTTCATCTAAAGGTCCGATGTTCCCTAAAAAATGGTTAAGGAGGCCTGGCCGGCGTGGCTCAGTGGTTGAGCGTTGACCTATGAACTAGGAGGTTACCAGTTCGATTCCCCAGTCAGGGCACATGCCTGGTTTTTGGGCTTGATCCCCAGTGTGGGGCATGCAGGAGGCAGCCGACCAATGATTCTCTCTCATCATTGATGTTCCTATCTCTCTCTCTCCCTTCCTCTCTGAAATCAATAACAATATTTTTAAAAAAACGGTCAAGGAAGAAGCTTCAAGCTAAATGGACAGTAGAGAAGAGGGTGAGAGCAACAGGGAAGGTACTGGGGTATATGTCACTGCGGCTTTGGGGGGTGGGGAAAGAGGAGGGGTCTGCATATGCTGCACTGAAGTGTCTGGAGCTTTGATGGCGTGTGTGTGTGTGTGTGTGTGTGTGCGCATGTGCGCACACACATATGAGGTATCAGGTTTGACTCATTGTAAGAAGTTTTCTTCTCCCAGACCACTGTCTAATTCAGGAAGAGGGTGCTTTGTGAAAACCCCAGCTTCTTTCTGGAAGCAAAGACGCTGTGAATTGTCACTGTCACTGAGTTTGTAATTTCCTCTTTCCTGTCTGCTATCCTTAATGCTTGATTGATTCTCTCAAATAAGCATTTTTCCCCCCCTGGAGTCAAGCTAAATTCCATGTGACTAGATAAATATTACTGAGCACCTACTGCGTGTGGGCACCATGCATGGGCTAGGAGGAGGGAGACACAGGCCCTACCCCATGTTCACTGAACCCCAGACTGCTCAACAGATAATTCCAAGAACATCAGCAGTGTTCACCAGCTAGAGAGGTCCTTGATTTTAATTAGGAAGAGACAAATGGCAAGAAAATTACTGCAGTTAATGACGATGACGATAAAAGCCGTTGTTATAGGAAGCTGACATTTATTGAATATCTACTATTGAAATCTAAGCTCTTCCCATGTAGGAATTCATACAGTTTTTACAATAAGCCCCATGATGTGGGTGTGGTTAGAAGCCCCATTCCAGAGACGAGGAAATTTCCCAAGTCACAGAGCTAGAAAGCAGGGAGCCGGCCGTTCACTGGCTGACCGGGCACCCTGCCTGACCCCTCTCAGCAGGACCAGGCGCTTCTCCATGGTGCTGGCGTGCCCCTAAATGCAACTGCCTACAAGAGTGCCTCTCTTCAACGTCTCCCAGACCCTCAAATTTAGCCCCAAATGGAAACTTTTTGTTAACCCATCCACCTCCCACCCTCTGAACGTATCCGCCAACCATCCTATCTCCACACACGGCAGCCCTGTCCACCCAGGTGCTCCGGCGAGAACCTTCTCTCATGCCCTCATCCATTGCCTTAGCTGTTGACTGTGCCACCCAAATCCCCGATTCCCAACCCATTGCTTCCCTCCACCTGGTTCCAAACACCTAGATGACTGTAATAGCCTCCCGACTGGTCTTCCTGGTCTCACTCTTCTCCCTTCCAAGCCGGCTTCTCACACGAGGGAAGAGTGAACTTAAAACGTAAATAGGACCACGCTGTGCCCCTGCCTAGAACCTTCCAACGCCTTCCTGTGTAATGAGAACCCACTCCAGCCTTTAGGGTCCCACCCTGCTCTCCAACCCTCCCCCGCTTCCTCTGCACCAGCAGCCCTCCTCTCCTCTGTGCCTTCAACAGGCCAAGGTCTTTCCTGCTCTGAGGGCTTTGCTCCTGCTGTTCCCTCTCCTTGGGATGCCCTTCCCTTAGCCCTTTGCAGGGCTGGTTCCTTCTCATCCCTCAAGTGTGAGCTTGAGTGTCATGTCCAAAGGAGGACGTCTCTGTACGTAAAGGAGGGTATGCTCCTCTCCTTCTTTTTTTCCTTCTTTGTCTTTTAATCCTCATCTGAGGGTATTTTTTCCATTGATTTTTTTTTAGAGAGAGTAGAAGGGGGTGGGGAGAGAAGACGCATCGATTGGTTGCCTCCTGCATGCACCTGAACGGCGCTGGGGATTGAATCTGCAACCCAGGCACATGCCCTTGACCAGGAATCAAACCCAAGACCCTTGGTACGTGGGCCGGCACTCTAAACATCAGCAACACTGGCCAGAGCTCCTCCCCCTTTTAACTTATCTTTTATTCTTATTTTTAATCCTCATCTGAGGATATTTTTTCCATTGATTTATTTTTATTTTTTTTTAGAGAAAATGGAGAGGAAGGAGGAGGCAGGGGGAGAGAGAGAGAAACACTGATGTGAGAGACACATCGATTGGTTGCCTCCCATTCACATCCTGACTGGGCTGGGGAGGGAGTCTGCATATGAGGCACACACCCTTGACTGGGAATCAAACCCACAACCCTTTGGTCTGCAGGCCGATGCTCTAATTACTGACCCATACTGGCTGCTCTCCTTTATGTCCCATCTCCAGGTCAGTTCCATCCCTCCCCTCGTCAGCCGTCATCCGCCCCCAGTGCCTATCA
>PVJC01005025.1:0-60957 GCA_004026665.1 Murina feae
TGGAAAGATTTTTCTTTGCAGGTAATTTTAATTTGTTAAATGGCAATGTACTTATATGGTTCAAAATTCAAAAAGAAATACAAGTCTATAATAAAAAGTCATCAGCTCATCACTATCCTGTAACCATCCAGTTTCCTTCCCATAGGCAACAATTTCTATTCCTTGTATATTTGCGCAAAGGTATTTTATGCAGTATAATTATGCTATAACTAGTGGCCCAGTGCACAAAATTCATGCACATTAAAGGGGGATTAATTAGAGGAAATATTTTAATATTGCTATTTGCCCTTTCTCTATAATAGAAGTGTCAGAGATTAAAGAAAATTAGTAAAACATATATGAAAATCTTCCTCCTGTCAGAGTCTGGGGTGCACCATGGAATGTAGAGTCAAGTCTTCAACCACCCACGTGCACCTCAAAATCGCTCAAGACCTAAACCTGGACAGCCCCGCTTCATTGAGCTAGATCCAGACCTGGCCAGTCCCACCCTGTCAAGCCCTGCCAGGTGTGGGGGGGGAGGGGTGCAGCCTCAGGTCCCCTGGGTGCCAAGGCAGGAGGGCACGGCCTGAGGTCCCCCATCAATCCCTGCTGGGTAGAGGGAGTGGCTTGTGATCCCCCAGCCTGGCGCCGGGGCAGGTGGCACAGCCTGAGGTCCCCTGGCCTGGTGCTGGGGTGGGAGCCATGGCCTGAGGTCCCCTGGCCCAGCACCAGGGCAGAGGGCACACCTTGAGGGCCCCCGTCAAGTCCCGCTGGGTGGGGGGCACAGCCTCAGGTCCCCTGGCCTAGGGCCAGGGTGGGGGGCATGGCCTGAGGTCCCCCGGCCTGGCACCAGGGAATAGGGTGTAGCCTGAGTTCCTCTGGTCTGGTGCCAGGGTGGGGGGAGCAGCCTGAGGTCTTCTGTCAAGCCCTGTGGGTGGAAGGCATGACCTGAGGTCCCCTGTCAAGCCCCATGCAGGAGGTGGGTGGGTGCGCAGCCTCCGGTCCCTGCTGATTGCTCCTTAAGGCTCGTTATGGGAACTCAGCCTCAGCTGTGGGTGCAAATTGACCGGAGTGACGGTCAATTTGCATATTCCCTCTTTATTATACAGGATTACATATTCCACCCCTATTTACAAAGCAAATTATAGTAGCTACTCATGTGTCAATTTACCTTTTCTAGGTTCTTTTAGTGCAAACGTGTAGTCAGTCTGATGTGAGGTTCTTTGTTTCTCAGATAAGGATCCCTATAAAAATAGAATATGAAAAGGTACCTAATATTCATAACCTTTATTTTTATTAGGAATGGGAAAGAGATACTAGTACGATGCTGGCTCCCCCCCCCCCCCCAATCTCTTTTGCATTAGAAATTAATGATTCTAAGGATCTCTTCAAATTTCTGGATAACCTGGTTTGCTTAGTGATGATCACAGTCCAGAACTGCTGGCAGTATTCATATTTGGGGGGAGGGCAGTTCTGAATGTTTTGCACTTTTAAAATCTGATGTGCTATAACAGACATGGCTTTGACTCACGTGCAAGCCCCAAACCTTCAGCAGCTGTCGAGCTGTCTCCTGGAGTGGGCTGGTCCAGAGCGGACCAGCTGTTGGGGCGGGGGGGGGGGGGGGACGGGGAAGCATGGAGGGACGGGTCAGAGCGCCAGCACTGGCTTTCCCTCCTAGACAGTCATGAAACCTCACTGAAGGAACCTAGAGGTCATCTCATCTCACTACCCTTTCCTTACCAGCAGGGTCCCTTCTGCAGTGTCCCCACAAGTTGTGGCTTAAGCTGGGCATGAAAACCTCCAGTCACAGGAGATCCTCCTCAGTAGCTCATTGCTTCAGTTCTGTTGACTCGTTAGCATGTTGACTTACTGTAGATTTTACCCACTGACCTTCCATCTACTATATAAAACAAGTTAAATCTCTCATTATGCCATAGCCCTTAAGTATTTGAAGACAGCGATCAGCAGTTCCCCCAGTGAGTCTTTTCTCCAGGTAAAATATCCCGTGATTGCAATTATTTTTCAGGTGACATGGTATCTAGTTCCGTTTCCATCCTACTCATTCTCTTAATCCCTCCAGTTTGCCTGTGCTTTAGGATATGGGGTCCAGCACTGACCACATAACATTCCCAGGATATTCTGACCTACATACAATAGAGTGGGCTTTTTATCACCCGTATCCTAAAAACTAAGCCACCTTCACTGCTGTTGATACAGCTTAGGATCAAATTCATTCTTTTGGTAACCACATTCTTGTCTGAGAGAGGGGCTTGCTGTCACCTGAACCCCACAGGGTCATTGCCCTTATTGCCACATGGATTGCTGCTAAGGAAGTCTCCCCCATCCTGTATTTGGATGGTGTGCTGGATTCCTCCTGGGCACCTCCTTTGGGAGATCCTTGTACCATCTCTTTCCCAGCCAAGGTGGCAGTGACCAGGTCTGTGCAGGTTTCAACGATATTTGCTCAGATACAGCGTGGCAGCACCTTTCTTCAACCTGTCTCTTGCTTCCTGGGATTTTTCTGGGATGCCACAAAGACTTCCGACACCAGCTATCTGGAGCTGTGCCAAACTACATGGGTCACGTGCACAAGGCTCCTTTACTTCAGGCACCAGCTGCAAGTTTGGGGTTCCCACTCCCCCCTCAGGTTCATTGGAATGACTTCCAGGGCACAGGAAAGGCCTATACTTACCTTTTTACAGTTTTATTACAAGGACACAAATGAACCAAAGGGAGAGAGCTGGGTGGTACCAACACACGGCTTCCGTTGTTCTCTCCCTGTGGTTTCAGTGAAAGCCATCAGATGGGAGGATACAGGGTGGGGCAAAAGTAGGTTTACAGTTGTGAGTCTATAAAACGGCATTAATAAAGCTATTGTTTTTTGGGGGGGAGTTGTTGTTAATCCTCACCCGAGGATATTTTTCCATTGATTTTTAGGGAGAGTGGATGAGAGAGGGAAAGAAACATCGATGTGAGAGAAACACATTGATTGGTTGCCTCCTGCATGAGCCCTAACCAGGGCCCAGGCTGGGGCAGAGCCTGCAACCAAGGTACATGCCCCCAACTGGAATCAAACCCGGGACCCTTTGCTCTGCAGGCCGATGCTCTATCCACTGAGCCAAACTATCTAGAGCTAATAAAGCTATTGTAATAATCATAACCTGCATGTTTTTTCCCACACAAGCCACTGCAAACCTACTTATGCCTCACCTTGAGAGCTAGGAACGCATTACCCTCCCGGCACATTGATGTGTGATATATGCAGAGTATCGCCAAACCAGGGAAACTTACCTGAACGTCGATGTCCAGAGTTTATTGGAACTTTATTATGTAGGTGTGATGCAGAAGTGAAGTGATTAAAAATGAGTGATTACCCTAGCTAGTGTAGCTCAGTTGGTTGAGTGTCATCCTATGCACTAAGAGGTTGCATGTTCGATTCCCAGTCAGGGCACATGCTCGGGTTGTGGGCTCAATCCCCTGTAGGGGGCATGCAGGAGGCAGTCAATCAATGTTTCTCTTCTCTGTCACATTTATATTTCCATCTCTTTCCCTTCCTCTCTAAAATAAATTTTAAAAAACATATTTTTTAAAATGAGTTATTAAAATCCTTTTTTTGTATATTTCTCTATATTTTATATAATCTGGTGAAGGGCTATGATGCTTCTGAAAAAGATAGGTTAGTTGGTGTACAGTACACTTCCTAACTCTCGGGATTATATATCCTTCCGTAGGATTGCTTTCCATGAAAACACACATGTGAGCAGGGAGAAGCTGTAAGGAGATATAAACAGCTACCCTGTCCAGATTCAGATTGCTAACATGCTTGTGATTTCTTTCCAGGTGTGATTTTTGTGGTCGATAGTAACGACAGAGAACGGATCAGTGAGGCCCAAGAAGAACTAACCAGATTGTTAATGGAGTATGAGCTCATAGATGCAGTATTGTTGGTGTTTGCAAATAAACAGGTATGTTGTTGGCTTTCTGAATACTGGAACTGAAATTTACTGCAAGTTGATCACTTAAAAATACTAGATATTAAAATTAGATGTCTGCCTCTCTCCAGTCCCTACCATAACCTCCCCCTCCACCTCCTTTACAGCATATGTCTTATATTCATTCATTCATCCACTCAACAAATATTCATTGAGCATCTAAGTTCCAGTAATTGTTTCAGGGATTGGTGATAATATCAGTGAACAAGACAGACAAAAGTCTCTGTGTTGATGGAATTTATATCCTAGTGGGAGGAGTCAGTGAGTACATAGTATGTAATGTGTCTGGTGGAAGTGTTGTGGAGGAAGTTAAGGCAGAGAAGGGGCAGATGAATATGGGGAGGGGCCAAGATGCCTCTCTGACAAGATGACATCTGAGCAGAGAGCTGAAGTCCAGCAGGAAAGGGGGCCCTAGGGTTCTAGGAACAGCAAGGCAGCCAGGGACACTGGAGCAGAGTTGGGAGTGGACAAGGGAGGGGATGATTAGATCTCATGGGGCTATCACTGAGGAGGAAATGTAATATAAGCTGTAAAAGAGTGGGAGGAGGGCCCGGTGCAGAACAGGACTTGAAGCTGAACTAAGTATGGGAAAGAAGGCGGAATCATGTGGAAAGTACCAGCCTGAGATAACGACGGTTACCTTTGGATGTTTCCTCCCACTCTCTCCTCCATGAGTGTATTCATTTTATAATTGAAATCATACTGTTATGACAGTGTTGCATGCTGTTTCGTCACTTCAGATTTATCGAAAGCATTTTCTCTTGTTGTTCATCTCTGTGTAAACATGATTTTAAAGGGTGAACTCAACCGTGACCCTACTGTTAGGTTTGACATCAATCCAGAATTTCACTAGTGAACATAGTGGACTTTCAAAAAAAAAAAAAAAAAAAAAAAAGAACAGATTTTTTTGTTTTAATTATAAAAGCAGAATATGTTCATGGTATAAGTATGCAAACAGTTCAGAATATCAAGTGAAGTGAAATACTTAGCCCCACTCCTCAGGGTAAAACATTGTTACATTTCTTACCTCTTTCCAGAGGTAGAACTTTCTATGCCTATATACGCAAATAAATGATTATATTCACATTGAAGTTGTGGAGATTATAGTCTGCATTCTGTTTGGCAACCTGCCTTTTTCAATTAGCATATCTTTGACCAACCTTTCATATCAATACAAATTAGTGCTAATTTGTTCAAATTTAGTTTGAGCTTGCTATGTGCCAGGCACCATTCCGTGCACTTGGAATATATCAGAGAAAGAGATAGAGTCCTGCCTTTGTGAAGCTTACATTCTAGTTAGGGGAGATGGATAAGAAAAAGCACACTAAGTACGTAAATGTTATAATATAGTAACATGCGCTGAGTGCTGTATTTGAAATGATTAAGCAGGACTATTTGGAGAAGTCATGGGGCTCAGGTCATGAAGGCCTACAGACCATCAGAAGGACTCTGATCCCCACAGAGAGTGAGCTGTTGCAGGATTTTGATAGAAGAATGATTTGATCTGATTTTAATTGACTGTTAAGAATAGACTTTAGGGGAGCAAGAGCAGAAGCAGGGAGACCAATAAAGAAGTTATGTAAGTGATCCAAGTGAGAAATGATGATGGTGGGGTTAGGGTATAGCTGTGAAGGTGGGTGAGAAGTGGTCAGATGCTGAATACATTTAGATGGTAGAGTCTGTAGGATTTCCTAATGTGGAGTTGTGAGAGTGAGAGAGAGAAAAAAAATTAAGGATGATTTTAAGGTTTTGGGCCTGAGCAACTGGAAAGCTAGAGTTGTCATCAGCTGAGATAAGTCTGTGGGTTGGGGCAGGTTTGGGGAGAAGAGCATGATATATATATATATTTTAAGAGCATGATACTTCATTATATAATGCAACATTTTAAACTGACTTTTGAATATTCTCTTTCAAGGATGTTCCCAATGCTATGAGCACAGCAGAAATAACAGACAAACTTGGCTTACAGACCCTCTGCCGGAGAAACTGGCACATTCAGGCTACCAGTGCCACCAGTGGAGACGGGCTTTATGAAGGCCTGGACTGGCTCTCCAACCAGCTTAAAAACCAGAAGTGACTGGAAGCAATTCATTCCTATGCATCATGGCGAAACCAGCTGCTTCTGTGTGTGCAAGGAGCAAGTGTGGACGTGTGGCTGGGAGTGGGGCAGCTTTCTCACACTGTGCCTTATATCTGCTATAAGAAAACGAGTGTTACATTTTAAGAAAAACCAGCGTTACATTTTGTACACTACCTCCTATGTCAGTAGCTTTGATGATCATTTCTACAGTTGATGGAGCAACCCTGAGGGCTGTCGGGTGCACAGCCAGAGTGATCTTCATGGTGGAAAGGAGAAGGGTTGCTGGCATGAGGACCAAGTTCAGTTGTGAAGCCCTGGATCTGGCATCTCTGCATACCTGGGATCCTTTAGAGTCTACGAAAAGGAAGGAACTGGCATTCTTTCCCGTCACTGCCAGAGCTAGATGCTCACTATTCAGTGCTTTCGAGCAACAGGCTCTTGCTTACCACAGGTTTGAAGTTCAGGTTTAAACTTTTCCCTTCTGCTGCATCCTAGCCCAGACTTCCTGATGTAACATACTTTATTTCCAGGAGTCAGTGATCTTTTTCACTAGAGTATCCAGACTACATGAACACTAGAAAATTATCAGTCCTCCCCTTGTGCTAGTTCCTTCCCTCAGTTGCTTTTTTGTTGTTGTTGTTGCCAAAATGGAAACCATTTTGGATAGTAACCCATCATGAGGCTAAAGCTCTTTGCTGGGGCCACAGTTGAGTGAAGGGTCTGGGAAAGAAAGCGAGGTGACAGTCATGTTGTGTCCTTACATTACCCTCTCAGGTTTCAGGCTTCTGAGGCTGCTGCTCTGGCCTCTCTGCTCTGTACTGAATGTTCTATGCTCTCGAAGCAGGAAGTTTGCTCCTGGGAATGAATTATCACCATGTACAGTATCTCAATCCAGCTTCCGGTTTTGGCTAACTTCTGTTCCCAGAACTACACACCTGTGAGTTATGAGAGTTTGTGAGAGAATCAAGAGGTTAATTTGGGGGACAAAATTCTCCCCAGCCCCTGGTATCTGTCGCCTCTGAGTTCTGAAATTTTGCCCTCCTGGTAATAGCGAGCCTGCGCCGCTGTCCATGGTACTGGCTCCCTCTTCTGGATGGTGGTAATGACTTACATGGAAACATGCTTTAAGTTGTCAAAATGTTAATGAAAGTGGTATAGAGATGAGCTAGGTTCTCTCAGTAGTCTCGCGCTCTTTTTCTCAGACATCTGTTGGCCAAATTTGCACACGTTTCCATTACTGTACCCTTTAAAGTTCCTTTAAAACAATCTATTGAAATTATAGGGGCGAATTTTAACAAAGGTGAATTTTGAGAGAAGTAAACCTTGTTTATTGATAACAATGAAGTTGATATTACTGGGGAGAAATTGCATACCATCACAAATGTAGGTATAATATTTTTCTTTAAAATACTGGCTTTAGTCCTGACTGGTTTGGCTCGGTAGATGGAGCGTCGGCCTGCGGACTGAAGGATCCCAGGTTCGATTCCAGTCAAGAGCATGTTCCTTGGTTGCGAGCATATCCCCAGTGGGGTGTGTGCAGGAGGCAGCTGATCGATGTCTCTCTCTCATCGATGTTTCTGACTCTCTATCCCTCTCCCTTCCTCTCTGTAAAAATTCAATAAAATATATTTAAAAATAAAATAAAATACTGACTTTAAAGACTGTTCATTGCAATATTGTCAACTAAGTCCAGTTTGCTTGTTTAACCATAGAGTAATTTCTGAGAAATATTTAGATTCTGTGTGGCTGGGACTGTGTCTTACACTTGCGTATTTATGCTTAGTACAGTGTACTTAGTACAGTGCTAGGCTTCACTGAACACTGTTGATTGGTCGAACAATAAAAAACTTGCTTTGGAAGGAAGAGAAGGCAGCCATGCACTTCTGAATATCTTGAACTACTTTAAAATCCCTCCTTTTCTATCTTAGCTGACTTTCTATTGAAAACTCACAGGGCACTTGTACAAAAGACAACCACAGGGGTACTTTCCTGGCCCTAGGCCTTTGCAGTACTCCTCTGTACTTTCGTGACACTTCCAACCACAGTCTTTGTCTTTCAGTGATTTGGGTGGGTTGGGGTAAGTGGGGATACATTAGTGCAGTGGCTTTGAGCAGACACTTGGGCCCCTGATAGCCATATTCACATCCCAGCTGTGTCCCTCACTAGCTGCCGGCCTAAGGCCAGTTACTCTCAGCCTCCTTGTCTCTGAGCCTCAGTTTGCTTAACTGTTAAATGGGGATACCTGTTTCAAAGGGTTGTGGGGATTAAATTTCTTAGGCCTTTATGTGCCTTCCTCTGGTGTTTCTCTGGGGCTATCTTGATGCCCAAGTGTAAACAGCAGTGCTGGACACAAAGTAATCAGCCTTATTTATAGGAAAAGTGAAGTGGGGTGAGGTAGGGACTATGCTTAATCTCTCCTGCTCTATTCACCTAATCGTGCTCACTGCTGTCCTATTCTAACCAGGCTAAGGGCTAAGGCCAGCTGGGATGCGTATTTAGAAAAGTCCATTGCTGTGTCGCACCCTCACCTTTTTCCTTTTTAAAATTCTGTAGTGTTTAGTATATTCACAAAGTTGTACAACTGCTACAACTAAGTTTCAATTATTTTTATCATCCCCCAAAAGAAACCCATTTTTCTCTTCCCCTTAAGTCCCCAGCAACCACTAATCTACTCTGTTTCTATGGATTTTCCTGTTGTGGGCAGGGGAGAGGTTTGGTGGGTACCTTAGGAAGTGCTGAGGTGCTGTTGGCCTGACCACAGCGCCAGTTCTGAGGCATCAGTCTTAGTTACAGAGGAGGCAGAGCCCCAGGGAAAAGACTGCCCCATGGTCAGGCAGCCATGAAATTTATTACCCTGAGAGGGAAAGGACTGTGACTAATAATACACTAATAATTTCACTGGGACAGCAGGTATAAAGTGAGATGTATGGTCCCCTACTGAAATGGCCAGAACTCTGAGTGTGAAACAAAGGCTGAGGCTGAGATTAGAGTTCCACCCACCCAACTCGCTGGTTTCAATTGGGCTTTTGAACCTCTGACCCTTAACTTCCTCGCACAGAAAGGCAGTCCCCAGGCTTACCTGGGGTACTGCTCTGTGGATACCAAGAATATGGGATTGCCCTAGTTGGGTTAGCTCAGTGGATAGAGCGTCGGCCTGAGGACTTGAAGGGTCCCAGGTTCCATTCCAGCCAAGGGCACATACCTGGGTTGCGGGCCCGATCCCCAGTAGGGGGCGTGCAGGAGGCAGCCGATCAATGATTCTCTCTCATCAGTGATGTTTCTATCTATCTCCTCTCTCTCTTCCTCTCTGAAATCAATAAAATATATTAAAAAAAAGAATATGGGATAAAGGGGGGCTCCATGCATCAATTCTATATATTGTACATTATGTACTTTGATCTATTTTGAATAATGCCTTCACAGGGCTGCGAATATTTGCATGGGAGTTGCTCAGGGCAGGAGGGTTTACACTCTTCCTGTAGAAGTAGGTCTCAAGTGAGGTATGACAGACACGGTCTCGTCACCAGTCCTTGGTCCACAGGGAGCTGGTAGAAGTCAAATAGCACACAGAAAATCTGATGATATGCTTTGGAGATACTTTTTCTTTGAAAATTTTTATATTCTTTTCACCTTTTTTTGGTAGCAGCTTTACTGAATTATAACTCATATACCATACAGTTCCACCCATTTAAAAGTGTGCAACACACTGGTTTTTAGTATACTCACAGATTTGTGCAACCGTCACCGCAATTTTTAGAACATTTTCATCACCTGGAAAATAAACCCCAGGCCCTTTAGCAGCCACTCCCAGTTTCCTTCATACCTCCCAGCCCTAGGCAACCACTAACCATGGATCAATCTCCTTTCTGTCTCTGCAGATTTGGTGGGACGATTTGAAAAAAAAACTTTGCTTTTGCGCCACCTTGTGGTCTCTAAGGAGCAGTACACTAAGAACTCAACCTATTTTGATTTTCATTCCTTTACTGTAAATGCATGGCATGGGAAAGCCTCTGGGAGGATGCTGTGGCACACGCAAGCACTAGATGCACCACACAAGCATTGGGTGAACCACTGAAGTAGGTGACCCTCCAAGGTGTTCAGTCTTTAGGCTAGCTACTAATGTGGCCAGTAAATAGATTGCCACTGGGTGGTGCTACTTACTGCTCCATGCCACTCACCTACACGCGGCCTTGGCTCGGGTGGGCCACGGGGATTCCCAAGTGTAAAAGAATCCAACACTCTGCCTGGACACCAGAAGTGACAGGAAACAGGGACTATAACCAAGGATATGCCTGGAAGAGAAAGGCAAAGTAGGTGCCCAGAGCAGAGGACTTGTGCGTGCAATAATAAACAGGCAGCAGTAATCACTTCCTCCAAGCACTCATTGTTACTATTGGCTGAGCATCCTGGACACTGTTCTAGGCCCTTTACACACATCATCTCTAACCTTCACCCCTGGAAGGCACGTGTATTACATCTGCTTTGCAAAAAGGTGAAAACAAGGTTCAAGAAGGTAAAGTCACTTGCCAAGGGCCACGTGGCCATGAATCAAATCCAGGTCTAAAGATCCTGGGAGCCCAGATCCTTCCAGGGCAAAGTGCTGCCTTGGACCCTGAGCTGAAAGTCTGACCACAGGTCAACATCAGACATATCAGTCTGTCACTTCTGGAATCTACGTCCTCAAAGTTGGACAACATGTCCCCAGCTCCAATTCCCTCCCCACTACTGCTCAGCTTCCTGATTTCTCAGCATATTTACCAGTAGGGGTTCTGAGGTCACCCAGGGAAGTCCTTGGACATATTTAGTTGGAATCAGCAGAGCTGAGCTCATGCACAGCAGCAGGGCTCCCCTTGAGCATTGCCACCATCTACCTTGGGTCCTCATTCCCCCACAATCATGCTTACTAACCTTTTCAGGTTGAAGATCATTCTCTTCAGCAAAGGAAATGAAAGAAAATTGGAAAGAGAAGTCTTTAACTTTTTTTCAGTTACTTATGGGCGTAACATCACGTGCCTTGAACAAGCAGGTAAGACCTCACAGGATGCTCTCCTTTTAGCAGAATGAGCCTTTCTAAGCATTTCCTGAGAGCCGAATTCCCTCACCACTCCTGGATCTTGCCTCTGTCCCTTCCTGTGATTTTTATTAAGAATTATATACATGAAGTCATCTGGAACAGGAGACTTTACCTCTGGGTTCTCCATGTATAAGGAGAGGAAGGTTGGCAACTAGGCATATCTCCCTTCCCAAATAGGATCCCATGAGGATAATACTGCCATTAGTGCGGGATCTTAGAGCAGTTCTCTCCTGTTCTTGGGAGGCTTAGGTTGGATGGGAAAAGGCTGCCCCAGGAATAAGTAAATTAGCTGTGAACTACTTCACACATGGCTCGCAGAACCTCAACCATCCAGGTAAACCCGATTAGGTTGCTTCGTTTTGTGTCCAGGACACTTTAAACATGAGTTCAGGAATTTGGATGGCCAACTAACAAAATTATAGGGTTCACATTTCAGAAAAATGGATGAAATTAGGCAACTTGAGTATCTCCTCCGCAGGATAGGCAGCCTCAGTTCCTTGTTTTTGCTGATAACAACGTGGGGCTGGGCACTGAAGGGAGAAAAAATAATATTCTCAATTATCTTGCTAGATATTGAGATGTGTAAAAGCCCCCTTAACCTCCTAGAGAATCCCATTTAAGCAATTCAGACCCAAGAGAAGAGTCCTCTGGGGCTGTTTCCTCTCCCTGGCTGGGGTGGGGAGGGGCCTCTCTGAGGGCCGGTGTGACAGAACCAAGACATAAATCCTGCCTCTCTGACCTCTCCAACCAGCAGATTTTTGCTTCATCTTCTACCATCCACGCTTCTCTTTCTTCTGCTATATAGGAAGGACTGGAATCCTGCCAGGTTCTACTAACAACTGGTTAGGTGATTCTAACTTTCTGAGGCCCAGTTTCTCCATCTACAAAATGGGTACAATTATATCAACCCAAATCATTTAGAAGGCTGCTGAAAAGGGGTGTGTGCCTACATTGACTGCCCTAAGTGTTAGATAACAGTACGCATGGGTGCTGGGTTTGTCATCCACAACCATTATGGGGAATGCTGACGATCAATAGCTCATAAGACTAGCCCCATTAGCCTCCGTGTTGTGGGAGGCTGTCCTGCAGATGGCACTGTGGCACAGAGCATGTTCCTAGGGGCTAACCCTGACAGGTGGGACAGCACCTAAGAGTTTGGCAATAGGTGGGTCTAACCTGGGTTTCTATTTCCTGTCTGTCCTGGATGTATGCCCCCAAAAGGTACCCCACTGTCACATTTGGTTTCTCATAGGTCCAGTTACCTGCTAAATCAGTGATCCTCTATTTCTCCTGTTCTACCCTCTCCAGTGGAGAGAGCCTCTATCCAGGCCTCTCCTGTCTGACCATGACCTCTGACTTCGGGGAACCACCGCAGCAGGAGATGTGTCTGCAGCCCCTCCGATCCCTTTGGAGCATCTTAGCATTTAAATGACTCCCCTGGGCTCCATCCACCTGTGATAGGAGGGAGGCCAGGGGCCATCCTTGTTCTAACTTTGCTCCATCCAGGATGAAGCGAGGCGCTGAGAAAGGACCTAAGCCAGTGCTAGAAGATAGTGGGCCCCAGGAACCCCTTGTGGCACTCAGAAGACGAAGGCTCAGGCTCATGGGCAGAGCTTGACTCCCACACAGCCAGGTTGGAATCCCAGCCCCGCCTCCAGCACTGTTGTGCAAGTTGCGGGAGGGAGGAGGCGGTTGCGGGGAGATATGCCCTAAGCCTGCCTTCTCACCCTGCAAAGAGAAGAGCATGGTACCTGCCCTCTAGGACACAGAAGTGGAAACTAAATGAGATGAGTCTTGCAATAGGCTTGGCAGAGTGCCTGGCAGACGGTGGTAGTAAATGGGGTGGCAGGTATCTGACCAGGGAGACTAGGATGGCTAGTGAGGGAGGGCCACGGGAGGGCAGTGATGGTGGGCTCTGCAGAGGAGGGTTCCTTGGTGAAAGCCCTGTGGAACATTCCCTTACTCTGCTGAGCCCCTATCAGGGATCTGGGCGCAGGGCGAAGTGGGCCGACCATCTGGCCAGCTGTGTTGCAACAAAAATAGATGGTGCCAGAGGCTCTGAGAGCCAAGCTCCTTTGACCCTCAACTGGCAGTAGAAGCCACACTGGACACCGCCACACTCCTGCTCAGCCGTTTTCAGGCCAGCCACCTGCAGCAGCCAGTGAGGGCAGGAGCTGGTCTCCAGGGAGCCGGCGCAGAGGCCTGAGACTGTGACCATGGGCAAGTTACTTAGTCCCACTTGGCCTCAGCTCCCTCAACTGCCAAATGGAGTTCTTGCAGGAGTTCAGCGAGGAATGCATGTGTGGAGCTTGCAACTGGGCCTGGCATTTGACACGGGCCCCTAGGGTGTGACCTGCTGGTGCTGTGTGCCTGGTGCCCCAACATCTCATCGCTTTCTCTCCCTTTTAAAAATCAATCAATCCCTCCTCCGTCTCTCTTTCCTTTTTTCTTTTTCTAAGCACAGAATTTATTCAACAAGCAAGGGATGAAGTGCCTGCCATATGCTGGGCCCTGGGGAGGTGGGGAGGGTATTGGGGACACGGGACTCTCCCAGGCTCCACAGCTTGTCAGCGCTGTGATCTATTCTCACAGCTGCTGCTTTACCGTAGCGACAATGGAGGTGGTCTCCTGGGCCCCACAGACTGATCCAGCCCAGCCCCCACAAAAGACAGAGAGCTGGCGATTCTGAGGGAGGGGCTCTTCCTTCCTGAGACAGGGGCAGCAGAGGTCAGAGTCTAGCTGAGAGTGAAGGGGGCTGGTGGCTGACAGCTCAGCCGTCGAGTCCAGGAGCTTCTCATTCAGGGAGATTGCGCCTCTGCACTGCTAATGACAGAGCTGTCACTTGCCGTGGAATCGTGCAGGACCAGACACTTGCAGTCTCGCCCCACGCAAGGTGACAGATGTCATGGGGGCCTGGGGGAGCTCTGAGGGGAGAGTTGAGATACCCACTCTCCCCATCATTTCACACCCACCAGGGTCACATAGCTTAACTGCCTTTGCACAGGCCATCCCTTCTGGAGAGCCTGCCCTGCCCCCCTCAGGCTTTCTTTCATCTGACAATGTCTCAAGCCTTAGGTCCCCCCCTCTGAGAGGAAGCTTTCTTCAGTGCTCCAGGATGGAAGGAAGCCGTCCACCCCTCTGCCCACGCTGTTCTGAGGCCATGCTCATACTTTTACTACCACAGTGGACCCTAAACAAAGGTACGGATTTGTTTAGGTGTTTGTTTCCCTGCCACAGACAGTGAATTCTTGAGACTAAAGGCCAGGTCTCAGCTTCCTCTGTATCCTAGGGCCACTCAACAACTGTGTGCTGAGGACTGGGCTGTCTCTGCGGTCACCAGCCACCTCCATCCAAGTCTTGACACTGAGCAGGAGCCAATCCCTGCTGATGCCTGGCCTGGAGCAACAGGGCTGCTTTAGTGAGAGGTTGGAGTTTGGAAGGCCAGCTAGATAGAAGGATCTAGAATGAGGAGGTCTTTTCCTATTGAGGACCAAATCTCAGCTCATTTCCCCCACTGAACTAGGAGAGACCAGTTTGGAGTTGTCTCTATACATACAGGATGAGTTTGAGCTCAGAACTAGTTAAGCCTCTTATTCCCATCTGAGGTGAGCCATAAGGCGTGAACTGCACCCACCGGAGGCGGAAGTGAGACAGGGCTTCCCAGGCAGAAATCCAGGGCGATGCCTCCCAGACCACAGAGGGGAAAAACAAAACTCGAGTTTAAATTCGATTTGGTGATGCAGAAACATGAAATGTTCCATGTGTTTGCTTTCAAATTGAAGAACAGAGAACACAAAAATGACTTAACAAATGAAGGAAGTAATTAGAAAAACATTATTTTTGTTCTATGTGACGAAGAGCCTGGGAGAGTCTTGTGTGCTCAATGCCCTCCCCACTTCCCCAGGGCCCGGCATATGGCAGTTAAGGAAGAGAGACAACAAACAGGGAAGAGAGAACAGGAAGTGGAAAGGGAAAGGAAAGAGAGAAGGATGCAGAAATAATAACATGGGAGAGATGAACACACACACACACGCACACGCACGCACGCACACACACATGTTTTAATCTCATCAAAGACTTGTTTTTTAAAATTTTGTTTTCGTTTATTTGTTGTTTTTATCATGCTAAGGGGGCAATTTTCAATTCATTTCTCCGTTGTTTTCTGTCATTCTTAGTTGGTAATTCTTTCTTTTACAATCTATTTTTCCCCCTCCACAAACTTTTAAGATCTTCTTTTTTCATACCCCTCACCATGAAATTAGTGTGGGCTTTTATTCACTCACTGCATTTGGTGCGCAATAGGCTTTTAAAATCTGGCAATGCAGGGCCTTCAGTTCTAAAGAATACTTTCGTATTACTTCATTGAGGATGGACTCCCTTACATTTTCTCCATTCCCTATTTCCTTTGTTAGGCCGCAACACGGATTTTCTACTTTCCCTATTTTTCCCATCTCATATTTTCCATGCCTTTATTTTTTCCCACTTTCTGAAAAATTTCCTTGGCCTTATCTTCCAAATCCTTCTATTGACCATTTATTTCTGCTATCATATTTTCAATAGCCAAGGGCCTGTTCCTTTTTCTTCTAATTATTCTCTTTAAAAAAGAAACCACACAAAACAATTGTTTGGGTACAATTTACAGACCTTAAAATTGATCCACCTTAAGTGTACGATTCAATGCTTTTTAGTAAATTTGAAGAGATGCGCAACCATCATCACAATCTAGTTTGGATAGGTCCTTCTTGTATGCCCCTTCGTTCAAGTTTCATGGGTGAAATGTCTTCCCTTGTCTCCCTGCAGATATTAATGACCATTTGATGTTTTCTTTCCTCCAAGGTCCTCTCTTTGGTTGTGGGTTTCAGTTTCTGTCTTTCGTGTTGGAGACTTTCCTTGAGTTCTTGGTTATCCTTTGCACTCCACTAATATTTAAGAGTAAAATATTATTAAAAAGCCATCTTCTGGACACTTTCTGTGCATAGGTGTCATTTACCAATCAATCAGTTTTACCCTAGGAGTGACATGAGGGCCATATATTTAGGATTCCCATAATGTTAGTCGCATGGGGTCTTTTTAGGGGTCAGTTTCTCCTGAGAAGAATCCACCAACCTCCTCTCTGGGGTGGAATGGATGACCGGGGTGGGGTAGCACAGATCTGGTTGCTAAGGTCCTTGGAGACAGATGTATAGCATAGAATGCTGGGGGTACAAGCATTTGGAGATAGACTTTCATCTAATTTTCCCTCTGATGACGCTTTTCTACTGTTCCTGTTGATCTGGGCTTGGACCCCAAACTCTACTGAATACACCCCCTGCTAGGGTAGAGGAATGGTGTTCACCGACTGTACTGAACTGGGGCAGGAACTTAGGACATTTTTCTATGGATTCCCAGTTTCCGGTTGGGCAAAAGCCACCCAGTTTCCAGTTCATTCTTGTCTTTGCAGTCCCCGGTGTCTTGCCAAGAGTCCGCAGCTTGAATTGGCTCTGTTCTCATGAGCATCCTCCTGTGCAGGCACATGGTATTCAGCTTTCTCAGCTCTGATAATTCCTCCACCAGTTTTTCATCTTCCAAAAATCTGTTGATGCCTTTTGTCTTATGCTGCTTCCCCCTCCCCCCTGCATTCTTTTAATTCTTGTGAGCTTATACCCTGTTTATTCCTTAACTCACATTTTGGTGGAGTTTCAGAAAGAAACAATGATATGATTTCACTTAAATGTGGAATCTAAAGAACAACAGAAACAAAACAACACAGAAACAGACTCATTGGTACAGAGAATAGATTGATAGTTGTCAGAGGTGGGAGGGGATGGGGGACTGGATGAAAAGGGTGAAGGGGCTGAGAAGTACAGATTGGTAGTTACAAAATAGTCAGGAGATGTAAAGTACAGCAGAGGCAATATGGTCAATATTGTCATAACTATGTATGGTGCCAGGTGGGTCTTGAAGATCGCTTTGTAAACTCTATGATTGTCTAAGTGCTGTGCTATACACCTGAAACTATACAAAATAATGAATGTAAACTGTAATAAAAAACCCCACTTTTTAGAAGAAAGAAACAATGAGAAAACCATGTACTCAATTTGCCAGGTTTAACCTCAAATGTGACTTTTCATGCTATACTGTGTTTTTGCAATAGACATAAGAAACCAGAAGAGGTCTCCTGTATTCTATAGTAAATATGTTATGAATCGTCTTCTTATCAGAGAAATCTTTCTAATCTGGGCCACTGGTTCTTTAAAAAGATGTGGGAAATGAAGAAAATCCTGAGAAAGAAGCCTGAGATGATCAAAGGGACAGACCTTGGGTCCAGGGGGGAGTTAGAAGGTGTCCATGCTACTTCACTGGGAGAGGAGGCTCAGGATTAGCTTAGTGATGCATTTGAATGAATTCGTTTTCCATAAAGTGACTTCTGTTCTGATACATCCCCCACTGTCCTATTTTGTGTTGGTATGAACTTCTAAGTTGCCATAGAGATGGTATCCAAAATGAGAGCGAGGAGGGGTGGAGAGCGACGAAGACTATATTCACCAGGGTGGGTTAGGCTGTGCTGTCGTAACAAACACATGCTGAAACATCAGTGTCTTAATACAGTAAAGGCTCCTTCCTCCCTCCTCTCACCGTCTTACTGTTGCTCGGTAGTTCCCTCCAAGAGGTGGCCACAGGACCAGGCTACGCCGACCTCATAGCTATTTTATCGGAAACACAGAACTTTCCAAGGTTCTGGCAAAGGGGAGAGAGAACTGGAAGGTCATGCAAGATCTAAGGCCAACACAGGAAGTGGTTTATATGGCTTCTACCCACATCCATTGGCCAGAACTCTGTCACATGGTCCCAAATTACCTGCAAGGGAGGATGCAAAATGTCTTCCTGTGAGGTCTGGAGGAGAACCCAGGAAGGGAAGGATGCTGCATTGTCTCGGCCGAGGTTTTCTGGGAGAAATGGCAATGTTCCTAGAGGAAGGGAGATATGGTCTCAGTGTGCACAGTGCCTGGTCTAGAGGAAATACTATTCAACTAACGTAGGAAATAGCAGTTGGACATAAAGAGAAATTTACTGACTTTAAGGAAGTCAGACATTAGCACAGAGTATTTGAGAGGTGACATCTATCCTTGCATATCCCTAAGAAAGAGTTCCTGGGAACTGATGGGTCTACCTGTTTGAGGGATGAACCACGTAATCATTGAGATCCCCTAATCCCGGGATCCTACTCTCCTCAGAGTTTGCAAAGCTGGTCGGTTAGGACCAGGTGGGGACTCAGATTTTCTGAAGCCTAAAGCTTATACTACATTGGATACCCTTCTGAAAGAAAAAGGTAATTCCAAATTATGGCTACAAAGTTAGATCCGGGGCTTAAAAGGGGCCTTGCAAGTGGGGAACCTCAAACGTAAACTTATACTTTCCTCCTCTGGCCAGGACAGGCCCGTTGAGCCTTTGGAACCAGGAGATTCCAAAGCATCTTCCCCAACAGACTTGCTCTTCCAGATCCTAGGTCTCGCTCCTGGCTTTTTCCTATTGTTTAGTTCAGCAGAAAGTTGTTGAATGGCTACCATGTCACAGGCTAAGCTGGGTATCAGCCCAGAGAGCAGTGGTTTTGACCTGGCAGCTCCTGAGCCCATAATAGGCAGTGTCAAGGCAGAGGAGGAGAATGGGCATAGAACGCCAGATGGGAGGGCAGGGCCAGGTGTGACCTGAAGACACAGGTGGTCGTCTGTGAGTGTCAGGCCTCTGTGCTCAGAGGACAAAGCCATGCTGCTCTCTGTCTTCCTGCAGAGACTGACTGCAACAGAGGCCTCAGGAGCCTGCTGTGGAGCAGAAGGCTCCACTGTTTGCTGCGGCCCCTCCGTCAGACACACCGCTCTTCTCCTGGGGCTGATGGAGTATCATTATGCAGAGTCAGCAGCCTGCACTTGAACGCTTGGTCTGGAGCCCAGCTGTCAACCTTGTCCCCACCATTGTCCCCGGCATCGTCTGGGCCTTTTGGAGCTGACTGAACTGCGGTGTCTGGAAACCTCCAGACCAATGCTACGTCCTGGATCCCACCTCTGACAGCTTTCTTTTCTCCTAGGAATTTTAAAGCAGCAGCAGATCACAAACCTGCAGAGGTTTCTGAGGCCCTCTCATCCTTCGTCTAGTCGGAAGACCAGGCCGCGGGTTCGCTGGGTGACTTTGCAGGACACCTTCATCTTGTTGGGCTTCTTTTTCCTCATCTGGAAAACTGAGAAAATAACCCCTATGAAGTGTGATTTTTGTCTCTGTGGTCAAGGTCAACATGGGATGGCTTGGGGTGGGAGAGGACACTGACCTCTCTGGCTCAGCTGCACAGGTACTAGCCAGGTGCCCCAACCAGTAAGGCGCAATGGAGAGAATTAGGCAGGGCTGGGGTCTTGGGAGCCCTGACTTTGCTTTATGGTTTAGGATGGTCTCCCAGGGTTTGCACTGTCTGGGGGTGGCAAGCCTGGGCAAAAGGAATAAAAAGCCAACCTCCTTAAAGTGATTTGTTTGAAAATGTTTTCATAGAGACATATTGTACGGAACACACAGACCTGAAGATGAATTTTAAGAGGCTTTCTAATGAAGCAAATGCAAAACAACTCACGTTAGATAAGCCTCCTTGGCAGAGCGTGATTGGCAGGGAGAATGGAGGCTTTCTCAGCCAGAGAAGGTGTGCCAAGGGAGCGAGGGTGGCCAGAGAAAGCCTGGGGAGGGGGCGGGGGGCTGGTTGGGGTTCACTGTGACTCCATTCCTACCCAGAAACCTCTGTTCCCTGCTCTCTGCTATTTACACTGGTAGCTTCCCAAACTTCTCAGGCCATCCTCTAATTTGGGGTCTAACTGCCTTTTGGGGTTTTGTAGATGGACTTCAGGAGATATCAAATTCATTGATATGTGCAAAATTTTACATGTTTAAAAAAACTTCATGTTCCTGCACTTCACAGTCTCCCTGGGAAGAAGGGCCTGCGTTTCCATGTGATTCTCTGATGGGTTCAGGACCCAGAAAAAAAATTCTGTGTTCTAGACCATGCTGGGGGCAGGATAAGGCGGGCAGCACGTGACACCAGTGGAATCACTGGGTAGATGGGAAACGTGGGCCATTCCCAACTTTACAGTGAGTTAGACACCCAAAGGAAAATGGAAAATGGAACCTCAGAACGCATTTGCCTTTATGAGGTCTGCCCCTGGGTGGTCACACTCCCTGACAAGCAGTGAGAACCTTCTATGGATGGACGCATTCAAAGCCCCCACTTGGCACCTGAGGTGCGAATGGCACTGTGCTGGGTGCAGGGGACATGAGGAAGATTAGACACAGTTCTTATCTGTCCCTGGAACTCCTAGTCTAGGGGACTAGGTGCCCAGAGAGATTCCAATACAATATGATCTGTGCTATAAAGGAAGGTCTGGGAGAGAGAAAAGATTGGCTCAGTCCAGGAGGGTGTATTTATAGCTCTATTGGTCAAAAAGACTGGGGTGTGAGTCCAGGCTATGAGACTCCTGAGTACCTCAGTCTCCTTTTTGGTACAATATAATGATAACTATTCATAAAGTTGTTGCGAGAGTCAGCTAAAATCCCGTACACACAGCACATCGTGGATGGGATGTGAAAGTGGGATTTGGCTTCCAGGAAGATCTAGGACCTGCATGAGCAGAGGCATGGCTCAGGAGGGTCCTTTGTGCCGACTCAGCAATGCTTCTGTGCTGTGACTTGGAGACTCGCTTTTAATGGTCAGCAGTGGGTAGATTCAATGACTCAGCAGTTCTTTATTTGATGATGCAGCAATTTCAACATTTGTGGGTACTGATGATTAGGTGAGGGGGGTTGGGGTATGCAGATGGGGCAATGTGTTATCCGACTGTGGCTACACCTGTCCTTGTTCCAGGAAAGGTGATGCATAGGCTTCTGGATTTACAGTGAGAGAGAGGGAGGCCTCTAAATCATTTTATAGACCCTGAAGCCACCCCTGGAGGCGTCTCAGGCTGGAATGTCTTAAGGAGTTGGGAGCACCTCCTGTGGCCACTCTAGAGGCACTGGAAGTGCTCGAGGGGGAGGAAGGAAGAAAGAAAGTGGTGTGACAGGATCATGTGGGAAGGGAGTGTCCAGGCAAGGGAGAAACAGGCGGTCCCAAAGATATTAGGGGGCTGAGGGAAATGCCTGGCTGGGAGAACTGCTCGCGTTTTCATGCTTTTGCAAAAAGGGCTGATGGGAGTGAGGGATGCTGGGGGCTGGAGGGAGGAGGGCCTGGAGGTTGAAGTACCTTGCTAGGTCCTGGGCCTCAACAGGGAGTGAGGCAATCTTTTTTTAAAAATATATTTCTTTATTGATTTCAGAGAGGAAAGGAGAGGAAGAGAGAGAGCAAAACATCAATGATGAGAGAGAATCACTGATCGGCTGCCTCCAGCATGTCCCCCACACTGGGGATTGAGCCCCCAACCCAGGCATGCGCCCCTGGCATCATTTTATGTACCAGGGAACTGGAGCCCAGGGCTGTAAACGTGTTGTCCAAGTTCACACAGTCAGAGTTTGAGTCTCATCCAAGGTGGCAAAGCGGCACTAGATCTGATTGTTTAACTTTAGCCAGCCCTCTCTCCATGACCCAAGCTTCCTCTCAGAGCTGAAAGGAAGGGGCCTGTTGCCTGTCCTCTTTGTAATGCTCTTTCCTTCGGACAGGTGATTTTCCCTCCCGCCCCCGCCCCCCATTAAGATTTAGGTGCCTGCTCTATGAGCTAAGTTGAGGACCTGCTATTGAGGGCACCCTCGGGGCTCTGTGGAAGGGCAGATTTGGGGGCTTACCCATTTGGGAGGCAGCATAGAGGGCAGCTGTTAATGCAGGCTTTAGAGAGCACCAGAGTGTTTACCAGCTGGGTGATTTTGATCAGATTACCCTATCTGAGACTCAGTTTCTTCATTTCTAAGAATGGGGACAATAATACCTGTCTCGTGCGAGTGTTGTAAGAATTAGAAGAGACTATGCATATGAAATGTTTAGCGCTATTCCTGGCACAGAATTAGTTCTATGAAGCAGAAGCTATTACAGTCTTTTTTTTTTTTTTTTTTGCATTCTGATATTAGATCCACTTCTGTGTCTCCCACAGTGTTCTCTGCATGGCAGGCTCAGCAAAGGGAGAGGCAGGAACCCAACTGGAAGACAGAGGGCATTCTAAGCACAGGGAATGTGGAGGAAAGGCCTCGAGGTGGGAAGGACTGAGCTGTGATGAAGACCCACTCAAGTGTTACCACATCTGCCCATCTCCAGACTCTGCCTCCCAGAACCTCTCCCCTACCCTGGCTCCTGAGCTCTGCTCCTCTGCCCGTAGTTTTCAATGCATCCTGTTGGTTTGGGGGAAACAGCCTTAGTCTGAGGGCAGGCATGCCATCTAGGTTGGCAGCCTCCAAGGTGCCTCGGATCCAGTGAGGCTGAAAAGAAAATGACTTCTAATAAACACTGGAGTAAGAGAGACAGGGCAGGGTTGGGGGTGGGGAGCATGGCAGAAAGGCTAAGCTGGGGCTTGTGAATAAGGGCCTCCTAGGGGTTCCTGAGGACCCTGCACTGCTCTGCCCTGAGGCCAGCTGCTCTGGGAGGAGAGGTGTCTCAGTGTGGCCGGGATGGGAGTGCTCCCCTGCCCATCACTGTCACCCTTCCCCGTGATGTTGTGTGCAGCAGCATATTCCCAGAGCTTGCAATCCATCCTCCCCGCTCCTGTCAACCCTGGGCCTAAGGTGTCTGAGCGTGTGGCAGCCACTCTGCCTGACAGATGCTGGGCAGCCTGCCCACAGCTCCGGGAGGGAGTGAGGAGGAGGGGACAGGCTAGGGAGAGGCAAGGGCTTCTCGGTGTCCTTGCATGTTCGTCTCAGCAATGGGAGAGCCGGTGGGTCAAGAAAGAGACTGGGTGCAGTTGAGTTGGGGTCCACCCATCTAGGCCACAGAATCTGCATTCAGGGCCCTGATGCCAGCCTTTGCATCTGTAATAAGGAAGCGTCATTGTGCTGACCAAGTGCCTTCCCGGGCTTATCGTGTTAGGCTTCTCAAGCATGCTCTTAGCCTCTCTACTTCCTCCAGGCGCAGACATCTTTCCCTGGGTGGGCCTCCTGGGGGAAAGGTGTTGGCTTTTAGCTGGTGCCGATGTGCCGTAATCTACCCTGCTTGACCTTCCGCAGAAAGGTAAGGGGGCAGAGGGGCCCTGTCCCCCGGCTCTCCCTGGGATTGGGGTGTCGTGGGGGTGGCACAGGGAGCACACTGTGGGTTTTCCTGCGGGGCTGCAACCCAGCCTGGAGATCCCACTCATTCTCCAGTTTTAAGGCTTGCCCTCCCCCAAGGCCTCTTTCCCAGGCTGGTCTGCTCCACCCTCAGTCCCCCTCGGGGTGGAGAGGCTGTGGGATCCATCTGGATGCAGAGAGCGTGGGACTGCTGTGCTGTTTTTAGTGCCGTGGGAGAAATCACAACAAGGGGTTGTAATCTCTCTGCAATTTGTCTCCTCGATGAGACATCTGTTGACGTGCTGTGAAGGGATTTTCATCTGAGCAGACAGGGCCTGTATCTGGAGCCAGCCCCATGGGTGTGACAGGTCTCAGGGCCCCTTCCACCTCCCAGAGGCACTTGACTTTGATCTGAATCAGGAGGGCCATTAGGGGCTTGTCCTCTTCCTCCACCCTCCTCTCTGGCTGACTCACATGCGTCCTCCAGCCCCCTCCACCGTGAGTGGCACCTCTTGGTTCATCCTCTATCTGAGCTGGGTGGTCTCCTCTTTGCCACCCCTGACTCAGCACATCTGGTCAGCTCAGCCACTGCTCCAACCCTGTGCTAGGCCCTGTGCTAGGCCCTGTGCTATGTCCTGGAGATCCAGAAACGGCACCCTCTGCCCTTGGGAAGCATGGCAGAGACTAAACATGGGATGCTTGTGCTAATGGCAGAATGCACAGGGGGCCTCAGAGCTCATGAGGAAACCCTCACCTCCTGGGCGCAGGCCGCTGACGGTGAGAAGACACTAACTAGTCAGGCAGCTGCTGGAGGGGTGGTGGGAGGAGGGGCAGTTGGGGTGGAGTGGTTTGAGGAGAGGGTTTGAATGTGATTTGGGTTCCACTGACCTTGGCTTGGGCAGTAGCTCTGTAAGGGCGATCTGAGTGCCCTTGTCCCCAGGCAGAGCCCCCCTCCGGTTCCCTTGCACTGTCATCTTATTGGATGTAACTGTTGGTGGAGGCATGTGCTGGGCAGTGGGGGAAACAGATTGGACCTGTCCCTAAAGCCTTCCCAACCCCTTCTTCATCCATCAGGTTGCCCTCCTGGCCACCAGAGCGCATGACCTTGTGCCTCCGCTCTCATCCCTTTGGCCCACTTCTGACTCAGCCGCAGCCGTGCTGAACAGTTCCCTCCACCTCCAGCGGCTGCCCCCAGGCCTTGAAGCCTGGGAAGCAGGCTCAGCCCCTGCGTGGGGCAGCCTGGAAGGGCAGGGCAAGGGAAGGGGCAATGCTCAACCACTTCAGCTTCCTGTCCTTCAGGGGTCCGTCCTGTGGCGTGGTCCCCATGGCCTGTCAGATTGCCACCTGTATCTCTCTTTGGTGCGGTTTTTGTCCATTTAAAAAAAACTGCCTGTTGGGTCAGCTGTTTTTCACCGGGTTGTTACTGAGTCCTGAGGACTCTTTTATACTCTGGATACCCGTCTTTCATCAGGTGTATGCTTTGCAGGTATTTTCTATAAGTCGGTGGCTTGTCTCTTCATTGTCATAACAGTATCTCTTGAAAGAGCAGAAGTTTTTTATTTTGATATTGTTTAACTTACCACTTTTTTTCTTTCATGCTTAGTTTTTTTCGTGCCTTGGACCTAGAATTGGAACCCAGATTTGTGGGTACCACAGTCCTTCCTCTTATTATTCACAGTTGTGTTTGCTCAAAATCTATCCTCAGACTAGTGCCAGGCAGGTACCCCCCAGAGTCACTCAGGGAATATGCTGAAAATACAGAGTCCTGGGCCCCCACCCGGGGCACTCTGCTGCAGTGGGCCCTGGGCAGAGCTGGGAATCTGTAATGTAAAAACTCCCCCGGTGATGAGGTGACCAGCCAGCTGTGGAAAGGGCTTGAATGCAGGACCCCTGACAGCCCTGAACCTTCAGAGCTGGTTATTTCCAGGCGTGTAGCTGAGTCCTGCTGCTGGTGGCATTTCCTAGTCCGTTACTCATTGCGTCCACGCTCCTCCTTCCTCCCCAGCTCCTCAGCACAGTACCCAACATTCAGCAGATGACCCAGACATGCTTCTGAACCACTCTTTGCCAATAAGGGGGAGAGGCAGCCCCACTCCACGGCTGGCACTAAATGAAGCCAAGTAGAAGCCCTGTAATTGCTGGCCTTGGTGGGAAGTGCTCCTGTTCAGCCCCTCCGAGCTGTGGGTGGCCACTTAAGCCCGTCTCCACAACCTCCAGCCCAGCCAGAGGGTTCCCCACCTGGAGAGATGGCTTTTGTAAAGGAGCTCTAAGGCTGGCTCATTGGAGTTGAGGAGGACACTCTGCAAGTGAACAGCTGGGCCAGCCTCCAAATTAAAGAAAACTGTGTTCATGTGCAGCAGGAGATGGGAGCGGGAAAACGGAAGTGTTTTGCTTTAAGAAAAACAAGCATCTAGATGTCTTAGCAACTTCTTCTGGCATGTCAGGTTGTGACCTGCTTTCCCTGGGCAGATGGAGTTCTTAGGGGACAGAAATGATGTTCTCCTTCAAACTATGGGCACCCAAAGGGGGGAGCAGGTAAGAGAGCTAAGATCTCTTGAGACCCTACTCTGAGACAGGATTTTATATTTTATTTAATCCTTCCAATAACCTATAAGGCAGTGGTTCTCAACTTTCCTAATGCCATGACCCTTTGACACAGTTCCTCATGTTGTGACCCCCAACCATAAAATTATTTTGTTGCTACTTCACAACTGTAATTTTGCTACTGTTATGAATCACAATGTAAATATCTGATGTGCAGGATGTATTTAGGCAACCCCTGTGAGAGGGTTGTTCGACCCCCAAAGGGGTCTCGACCCACAGGTTGAGAACCACTGCTATAAGGTCTATAGTGTTTTTATATTTTACAGATGGAAAAACGGAGGTTCAGAGGGTTACCTAATAGCCGGGAAGTGCTGAAGCCAGAATTAAAATGTAGCTAAAGCTGAGCTACTATAATAAAGAAGTCTCAACATATGGTGGCTTAAAGAAAGCTGATGTTACCTGGCTGGCATGGCTCAGTGGTTGAACATCAGCCTATGTATGAACCAGGAGGTCAAGGTTCAATTCCCTGTTAGGGCACATGCCCAGGCTGCCAGCTCTACCCCCAGTAAAGGGCATGCAGGGGGCAGCCGATCAATAATTCTCTCTTATCATTGATATTTCTATCTATCTCTTTCTCTTCCTCTCTGAAATCAATTACATGTATATATATATATATATATATATATATATATATATATATATAAATTATATATATATATGAAAGAATGCTGATGTTTATTTCATTCTCATATAACAGCCCAGGCCAGTAGGAAAGCTCTGCTGCAGGGAGTTAGTCAGGGGCCCAGGGTCCTACCCCTCTGTGTCTTCACAGGTCCCTTCAGTGAAGTCCAGTTCCCTCCTCTCCCCATGCTGTAGGATTGGAAAATTCTTCCTGTAAAGAGCCAGATAGTGAGCATTTTAGAGTATGCCAGGCATGTGCCTCTGTCTTTCCTATGCAACTCTGTTGTATTAGAAAACAGCCATAGACAATATGCCAAGGAATGGGTGTGGCTCTGTTTCAATAAAACTTTATTTACAAATATAGGCCAGAGACTGGATTTGGCCCAAGGGTCATGGTTTGCCCCACAGCCTGGTTTGGGTTCTCCTCTCATCTTTCCTCCATCTGTTCACCCGGCGTATTCTAAGCTTGCATGTGTGTGGCTGAGTCACAGGGAGTAGAAGAACCCATCCTCTGCAGTGAGAAGGCAGCCTTTATTTCTGTTCTGCGCCATCTTGGGTTGGTGTTGGGAAAGTTGCTAAACCCAGCTGACACGCTTTTCCTTGCCAAAGCTGCTGAGTGGGTGGGCAGCCTCAGGAGGCCCCATGACATCAACTTCTCAGATGAAGCTCAGCACCCAAGGGACAGACAGGCATGCCTGCTTTATCTGCCTTAACAACAATCTCTGTCCCCCAAGTTTACTGTTTCCAGTTGCTGAAATCTCTCTCTTACCTCCTCTCTGCCCTGGTCTAGAGCTGAAGGAACCCCAAGAAGCCATTCATTCCAGGTCTTCTCTTGTGACTCAAGGCCTCCAAGCTCTTCCCTGGGCCATGTACCCTTCAACAGCCCCTTCTGTAGACACCCCCCCCCACCCTGTACCATCTCCCACACTAGAAAGAGGCAGATGGAACAGGGGTGTCTGCACAGCTTGAGGGGCAGGGTGTGGGGACAGGCAAATAGGGCAGGCCCCAGGATGGACAGATGGGTAAGACATCCAGCTTTCCCCTTTCCTGAGTGGCCACAGGAGGAATAAGGTCGCCGCCCCATGCCTCTTGCAGAGATGCTGAGAGTGTGAATGAGAACAGCTTGCGAGGGGCTCTGATGGGCACTGGTGAAGAGACCTTTTGTAACCTTCTGGACCTGGCACCGAACCAGAAGACAAGTCACGTGACCCAAGCTGCTCTGCTCTTTTAGCCTTCTGGCTTACATCCCAAATGCCCCTGCACTCTGCAGGCACTCTTTAATCTGGGGAGGGGACACGGATTTGTCTGGAAGAGGTTCTCAAATGCACTGTGTATGTCAAATCATGTGGGTTTGTGCGCATGTACATTGCTCTTCCCTGGAGTGTCTGCAGCTTCTCAAAGGGGTCTGGGACCCATAAAAGGGAATAACAGGTTATACAGACTGGACTCACAGGGATGCTTACTTCCTCCCAGAAAATCTGGTTCCCAAATTCAAAGGCTTTGAGGATGCACCCTGCAAAGTGCTCACCTCTTCACTTTGAAACCCTAACACTGAACTTGCTTCGGGAAGTTTGAGACCAGACCGCCCGCTGTCTTTTCCTTTCTCTGTCCTTTCCTTCCTCCCAGGCAGACCTCAGTTTCCTTGCACCTAAAACTGGACCAGCCTCATGTGACAGCCACACTCCAGGCGACATGTGACGTTCCCAGTGACACGGAAACCATTTGGCCCACGCAGACATCTGCTTTCAGCAGCCCCTTTCCAAAGGCTTTCCAGATTTTTTATTTAAATGCACAGCTCTCTGTCTTACAAAGGAGTTTTTCTGTGAGTCTTACACTATGTGGAACTGAACTTGGCTTCTTAACGTAACAGGGTTGTTCACGTGCTAATCGTGGCAAAAATTACTTCTGTCTCAGTCTTGTCTAAATTCCTTCTCAACCCTGCTTTAACCTGAGTCTGAAAGCTGACCACAGCACACTCATGAAAGACAAGAGCAGCAAAGGAGGAAGTTCCCTCAGGATTGTCCTGTCCCAATAGACCTTGACCTTATCTCTTCACAAGTAACAAGTTGCTGAAACTATCTCTGACGATCAAATAAATCAAAGTGGGATGATGATCTTATGCCATGCAAGAGGCAGTGTTGCCTGATGGTTAAGAGCATGGACAATTGACCCTGGTAGCATGGATATAAATCTGCCACTTCTTGGTGTATGGCTGAAAGGCCTCTCTGTACCTCAAGTTTTTGAAAACGGGTTTGATTATAGTAACTACCTCATAGGATTCCCATGAAAATTAAGTGTTTTAAGATATCTACAGCACTAGTTAGTGACCACTGTACGTGTTAAGGTGGATTCTAGATGCAGGGAACTGAAGAGGAAAATCTACATCTGAGACTTTGCTTTCTCTCCCTCATGAATGGATCTGGTCCAGTGGCTCAAGACCAATGAACATTTGAATGAAGCTAAAGATTTGCTGCCTTTAGAATCCTAATGATTTTCATCATAGTTTCCATTGTATTAAGTTTGTAAAACTTTCATTTATTATAAAGAGCTGCACTTTTATCTTCCTGTTTTTGCTCATTTTTTTTACATCAATAAATACAACAACATATTTAAACAATTGCACCAACATGTTGCATGGTACAGGCCAAATGGAATAACAATGTCTCAAGAATGGGACTGTTGTCTTGTGGTTGTGCAAAAGTCCACATCACTTTAGGAGTGCCAAAGACCAATGCATGATGGTGGTGATGGCTTGAAAGCCAAAGACTGCTGAGGTTGGGACATATTTCTGGGTTCAAGCCATGAACTGCTTGTTGAAAGGACAATTTGTCAGCATGAAGTTGGACATAGGCACCCTTCACTTTAACAGCAGGCCCATTCCAAGAGAGCTGGCTATGAAGCAACGCTTCATAACATGAGTCATAACTATTTTTAAAGTTCTATTAGGAAATTAAGATGGTCTTCTACAAGAAAACGGGTGGCTTTGAAAAGTCTTGGTGATAGGGCCAGGTCTATGTCACGTGGTAAGAGAGATTTGAGAGCCCTTTGAATAATTGCTGTTCCTTCTTATAGCAGAAGCTAGAAAGGGGGAGATTCTTAAGTGGAATTATGGGCGTTCTGGTGTGTACTCTGCTTCAGAGATTCCAGGGAACGGCTGATACTCAATGCTGCCTCCTCAAGGCAGCCTGGACCCCTTCTCTCTTCTGATCTCTTGGGAAGTGTCTTACATTACAGCTAATAGCTCTCACTAACATCTCCATTGCTTTATCCCACACTTTTTTCTTTATCTCCTTTTGTGATTGGGGTTGGTTAGGCAGGGCTGGAGTTTCTCCCTCTCTTTGCGATGAGGGCTTATGTAATCTTGTTATTGTTCTTAGTTTGATGTCTGGGCAGCATGTCTGGCATGACTGGTAACACAGAGAGGCCTGGTGCTGATGGGTCAAACTTTCACACGTTGACAGTTGGATGGTCTGTATATAGAAGCAACCAAGGGCCCCAGGGGGAGGGGTACCATCACCAGATAGCACTTCCTAAGAACAAAACACTGAATTACTTCTTTCTCCTCTTGTGGTTATGTCCACTGCCTTTTATTTATTATTATTTTTTAATTATATATTTGTATTGCTTTCAGAGAAGAAGGGAGAGGGAGAGAGAGATAGAAACATCAGTGATGAGAGTCATTGATTGGCTACCTCTGCACGCACCCTACCAGGGACCTAGCCCACAACTCAGTCATGTGCCCTTGACCAGAATCGAACCTGGGACCGTTCAGTCTGCAGGCTGATGCTCTACCACTGAGACAAGCCGGCTATGGCCCCACTGCTTTTTAATTCTGGGATGTGGGCTGTTTTGGTGATGGCGCTTGCTACATTGATAAGAGATGAAGACTGTTATCATGTCCTGCAGTGTTTTGATCATATAAACATTTGTGAACATTTTTTTCTATTCCATCCCCTACTGTGGTCAAGCCAGTGAGCATGGGAGGTCAAGAATGCCTTCTAACTTTCTACAGGTCAGCCTGGCTGCCACTGTCCCTGCACGATTCTGGAGACCGAGGAGAGTCTAGTGCTGTGGTCCTGGCTAGACTGGGATCTCACCATTGATCTTGTTATCCTACTGCTTCTCCAGGCTATAGGGTTTCTTAACTTTGGAAGACATTGCTGTGTCCTCACATCTCTCACTAAGGTCTCATCCAGCTCTCAGATTAGGTGATCCCAGGCACCATGCCCAACCAATTCTCTCCTAGAGTCCTGTACAGTCTGTCACAGCTGACAGAGCACGCTGCCATGTGACACGGCACCAGTGGGAGTGGACATGACATGTTCAGTGCTTCCCTTTTAAAGTACCTTCACTCCAGAGTTCTAGAAAGTAAGCTCTTCCTACCTTTATCAGTCCCAGAAGCTCCTATTTTAGTCAAGTTAATTCACTTCAAAGAAGGTGTACTCAAATTGTTCAGGCCTGCTCAGAAATCCACTATGTGGGGTTCTGGCATTTATATTTTTTAAATTATTTTCCTGATTAACGAGTAGACATATTCAATGCAAAGGATTAAGAAAATACAGAAAGGTACATAGAAAGAAAATCTCCCAGAATCTGACCTCTCAGAAATAATTATTAGCATGTGAATGTGTCCCCAATTTTTCTCTGTGCACACTGTTTATAAAATTAGTTGAGCTTTACACAGGCTTTTGCTTCTTGCTTTTTTCACTTTAAACAACTGGAGCATTTTCCCAGGTCATTAGTTAGTTTTCAAAAGCACCATTTTAATGACTATATAATATTTCATTGTCTGGTTGTACCAGGATTTACTTAGCCAGTTCCCTGTTTGCAGGCATCTAGGCAGTTTCCTATTTTTATGATTATAAATGATGCTGCAGTGAATATTCTTGTCCAGGAAATCTTTATCTGGGTTTCTGATAATTTCCATAGGAGAAATTCTCAGAAGAGAAATTACAGAGTCCCAGATCCGCAGTGTGCTTCCTCTCTCCTCGCAGATGCCTGAGGAGCTGAGTGACTACTGTCCATCCCCGCAGCCCCCCTCCCTCAGCCCCAAGGGGGTGGCCTTTGCTGCCTCTGAGGCCTGGACAGCAATGCAAAGGGGGAGGGCCCTGCAGCCTCCCTGTGATATTTACCTGAACCCACTCCATGCAAAGCAGAGCTCCCCCCTACAGAAATCATTTTATAATTAACTTAGAGACTTAAAGCATGTTTAATTAACCATGGAAACCCTCCCAGCCATCTGCTTCTGTTTTTATTTTGAGGAAGGTGGCAGATCTCTTTTTCCCTCAGCTCCCTCTTATTTGGGATGGAGCTCATTTCCAGCATCTGGGTTCTTGTGAGGAGCAGGGCCCCAGCTTTACGGGTGGTGGCCCAGAGTGACAGAGCTAGGGGTTTAGCTTCAGGAGGTAGCCGGGTCAGAGGTGGTGCAGGCCCCTGCCTGGGGCCAAGCAAAGACAGCACCTTTCGAGGGTCCAGCCTCTGCCTTTTGGCTGCTGTCCTACGATCACAGGCATGAAGGAAACTTAGAGGGACAGGCCAACACTCTCATTTCCCGGGTCAGGAAACTCACCCTGGAGAGGCTCAGGGAGAGTCAGAGGACTCAGTTCTGAGGCCCTACTTCTTTGCTCCTTTGCTGCACGCTCTAGGGAGGAGGGATGACTTTGGTTTCAGGTGCACTCCACAGCCAGAGGATTTAAATGGAACCCTAAGGGTTATTTATAATGGGCCACAACGTCAGAGCACTTAAAATGTGCAAAATGCACTTCCAGAGTACATCCTCCTGGACACTCACCCCAGCCCCTGAGCATGCATGCGAGACTCAGAAGGGCTTGTGACTTGCCTGTGGTCACACAGCTAGTGAGTGAGTGTAGAGGCCAAGATTGAAACACAAAGTGCTTTGATCAGAATTGCTAATATATTAAAACGCTTTTTATTTTAATGGCATTCCTCAGAGGTTCCTGACTTTGTAGCTTACTGAGGAAGCATTTGACAGAACATCAGTGATTTCTCGTGATATCACCTCCTCCAGGAAGCCTTCCTGGACCCTCCCCCCAGGCTGAGTTGCGAGGGAGGGTTGGTTCTCTGCCCCTTTGCCACTCTATACATACCTCAAGATTAAACCTTAAGGATCTGAACTTCGTGTTGTACCCCCAGTTCTAGCAAAGGGCCTGCTTACAACTAGGTAGCTAATAAATGATGTTGAATTCAATGAGACTGAATGTAGACACAGGCGTGATTGCTTCGGGAGCTTCTCTTCCTCCTCCTTCCCCTTCACTCTGGCCGGGGGTCATCTGGGACCTGGGGGATGTGCATCACACGTGCCATGGGATGGTCCCTGAGGGCTGCCAGGCTGCCCTGTGCCCCACATCCTGGACCTATCAGCAGAGATAGGGAACTAGCCCACAGACCCTGGCCAGGTAGCATCACCTCTCATCGATGTGCAGACGAGCCCGAAGAGGGGACTGGGGACATGCCCTACCAGGTGCTTTGTGGGCAAATCACTTCTACCCTCTGAGATTCATTTTCTCCTCTATCAGATCAGGCAATTTTATTGGACCCTTTCATCCCCGATGCCCCAGGTCCTATGACTCTATTTATAATGACTCCTGGCAGGGCTAAGAGTAGCAAGATGAGGGCCAGGGCAAAAAGATGGAGAGTCAACTCCCGTAAGAGATTAAGATTCTGGACCTGCTAACCAAGCTAAACTGCAGCTGGCATAGCAAAGGCTCAAGCAAAATCAGGCAAGTGCAAAGCTTTGAGAGCCCCTGGGTCTATGCGAATGTTCCTGCCAGGCTGAAAATCACTCTCCTTTTAAGAGGTAAAAAATTTGCTGCCTGAGACTTGTCTTCAATCATTTTCTGTTTCTCTCCAGCCACTACAGGCAGCATTGAAGAGAGGGAATCTGTGGTGATGAATTAGGAATCTACAGCTATTTCTCCAGAGCTGCATATTAAACCCAAAGCAGGTCTTGGCTCTGCTGAAATCAGATGAACCAAGAAAAGTCCTCGATGGCAGAACGCTGGGGTCACCCACCCCAGAGCTGAGCGGCAGCCTCCAGCAGCACCAGCGGCCATGGCGCCCTGCACACTCCCTGGGCCAGCTCTTCTCTGGAATACAGTAAAATGAGGGTGGAGAACTTATTTGTTTTCTTTCAAGGACATGACCCACAGAATGGAAAAATCAATCAATGGAGGAAGATGAAAATAAAGTGCGCTTCATTCAGGGAGCTGTAGGGTGGGAGAAATAGAAAATGTTTCAGCTTTTAAAAATCAAGTATGGGCACCATGTAATTCTATCTGGGAAAGACAACCAGTAATAAAAATTCACTTCAGCCATATACTGTGGCCAGTTATTGAAGGGAGACTGCGGTAGAGGGAGAGGAGGGAGGAGAGGTTCAAGGAATGGGGGAGGGGGAGAGAAGCAGACTCAGAAATAGACGACTTGAAGTGAGAAAAAAATAAAGAGAGAGAGAGAGAGAGGGAGGGAGGGAGGGAGAGAGAGAGAGAAATGCGAGCAACAGATCCACCTTCAAAGAAACACAAAAAGGAGACATAAAGAAGAAGCACTCACACACGACACAGACACCAACACTTCATGTGAAGAGAGATGGACATGGAGAGGCCAGAGCAAGTGGAAGAGACATGCAAGGATGGGTAGGAGGAGGCGGGCAAAGACTGAGCTCATCCAGGAAAACAGCGATTTGAAATAGTAAACAACGGGCCATCAGGGTTGGTTGTTTTTATTCCAAGAGACGAACATTGCCAGAATTGCCTCTTTTTCTCAGAATTACTTCGTAGTGCGTGTTCGTTCCTATCTATCTTTGAGATGCACACCCTCCTTATTGGCTGGCAGAAGACCCCTCAGTTAGTCCTGGGAAGGAAGACATCTGGCCTGGTGTGGTGGCCTTTCCCCAAAGGGGCCACTGAGAACCTGTGAAGTATGGGTCGGGGAGGGGTCTCTCAAAGCTTTGTCCTTTCCTGATGATAACATTCAGCTCCTGTATGACACTCCCCCGCCCCCAACGACCCCCTCGTTTGTTCAGAGATCAACCGTTCTGAATTGGAGATGATTTATCCAGAGCCCACGCTGACCAGGCCACTCTGCCCAGTGACAGAGTTTGCTAATCAAATGAGCGATGAAAATAAGATGGCAGCAGACATGTTGAATGAATGAAAGGAACAAACACTAGGCACTCCGGCCAAATGGTACCCAGCAATAGCTTCCCAAACCTGCCAGGCTAACCTATCATGAGCTGCGGGGGACTCACACCTCGGGGCCAAGAACACCTCCTCTTTCCTCCCTGCCTCTGCGGGGAAACCCTTCCTTCCCATCCGTCATTCATCCATCAGTTTGTATGTATTAAGCATTTCCCCTGTGAATCCTTTTCAACAAGCCCCTACTCCCGGGGGGTTATTAGCCATTCTGTCACTGTCACCGGTTGTCGCTGTAAGTCTCAGCACATTCCATTAGAGCAGGCTTTCTCAACCTTGCAGCTGTGATTTGGGTCTGGGTGCTGCCTTGCTGTTGAAGAGGGGGCTGTCCTGTGCATGGCAGGAGTTTTAGCAGCATCCCTCACCTCTACCCATCTCTACCCCATCATCCCAGCTGTGACAACTAAAAATGTCTCCAGTCATTGTCAAATGTCCCCTGGAGGGTAAACTGCACCCAAGGACACTGCTTTGGAATGAGCTGTTTGGATGTGTCAGCCCTCAGAGAGGGTCATCCTGTGGACCCTCAGTGCTAGAATGGTGCCTCGCTTAGAGAAGGCACCGGGATTCTGTGGGGGAAGATCCCAAACCCTTGGACTGTGCCCGTGGGCAGCAGACACTGAATAGGCCAGTTATGCATAGTGGCCAAGTGGATCGTTGAAATGGTATTGGCACATGAGGTCTGGAACCAAATCCACAGGTCTCCATTGAATGCTAACCTACCATGAGCTGTGGGGGACATACAGGAGGAATAGAAAAGAAAGCTTCTACGTTTAAGTCCCTTGCGATGAGCTAGTTCCTCAGAAAAGGACTGCAGCCACAGGACACTGACGTAGGAATACCAGGCAGCTTATAATGAGGTTCTGAAACTGAGCGGCTTTTCTACAAGGGCATGGGGTTTAGAAACGGGAAAACTGGAGTGGACTGCTAGTCCTGTGGAGGGTTTAAGAGACTATACAGAACTCCACTGGGCCTTTAAAGAGGGGGAGTGGGGGGGGTGCAGGGCGTTCCCTGGATTAGGACAGTGAGTTGGGGTAAATGTGGTGTGGACTGAGCAGGGAGAGTCCACCTCATGGGACAGACCCAGTCGGCCAGGCCCAGAAGTTGGGTCTTGATTCAGGGAGGCCAAGTGTCTCCAAGTATGTCCCGAACAGCCTTGGATACTGGTCACAAATTGAGATTTCCAGGCCTCCCAGGCTTGGTGGCTCAGTTTCCCGGGGGTGAGCCCAGGACTCTGTGTTTTTCACATGGCTCCCAGATGGTTCTGATGGTTGGTGAAGTTTGAGACCTATTTCCTTAGCAGGGGCAGAGGGGATCAAAAAGTCTTAGTAATAACCTTGGTCTTCCATTGTGTGCAGCCTGGAGAGTTTGCAAACCATCTAATAGAGTAGATAAGCACCTAGGCAGTAGAGCCAGACTGCAGGGTTCAAATCCTGTTCAGTCACTTCTAGCTGGGCAACCTTGGGCAAAATACTTGAAATGTCTCTGCCTCAATCTTCTCATCTGTAAAATGGGATTAACAGAGTCCCTGCCTCCTAGGGTCTTAGGGGAAGATTAGGTAAGTCAAAACATGTAAATACTCAGTATGATTCCTGGAAGATATTAATGCTCAATCAATATTAGTTGTTGTTATCATCATCATCATCATCATCATTTTAGCACTTGGTGCTTATTGAAGGTGTGAAAGGGCTAAACCACCTTCCTTTAAAATTCACTCTGTCACCCAAGCCCTGCTCTGCTCCCTTTGCCTCACTTTCCATTATGTTACTCCTTTCTCCTGAACCTGAAGTTTAACTGGCCACTCCCTCCTCCAGGAGGAAGACTGGCCCTGAGGCTCTGAGTGAGGGAAAGGGCGGTATTGGGGTGCACAGGAGTGTCCCGGCAGGGTCAGACCCCTCCGGGTTTGCAGCTCTGAGAGGAGGTACGTCCTGCCTCCCCAGCCTTGGAGTCAACACATGGGAGGCCCAGGCCCTCGTTGTGTCCTTACCAGATGGCAATGTCACTCCTCAGCAACTCCCCTCAAGGGAGATTTGGTAGAAATGCTGAATGGCTTGGCCAGAAAGGAGAGAGCCAAGTTAGAGGTGGGTTGGACTGCTTCAAGGATGTGGTTTAGCGAGCAACTGAAGAGTGATTAAGAGGGAGGAAAAAAAACAAGAGAGACAGAAGGAGGAGGGGGAAAAAGAGGGCTGGTCAGTATAATAATACCAAATATATATCTTCCATTTAGTGAGCACTTCAGGGCTGAGCACTGTGCATTTCCTACAAGGTAAATCTTAATTTTTTTACTTTACAGATGGGGAAACTGTAAAAGAGAGGTTAAGTGCTTCAGCTAAGGACACACAGCTGGTAAAATTCAGTCTGATTTTAAACCCCATTCCCATAATCACTCAAATATCCACTGAGTGAATAACACAGCGTGTATGGGGGGGACATCTGTCAGCGGCACTGGAAAGGGGAACCCACTCAGCCTTCCCTCTGGAAGGTATCTGAGGAAATAAAAATGCCCTGGAGCTGAGGGCTTTTCTGGGTATGGTTTCAGCCTGTTTGGGCTTTCACACTTCAGTTTGCAGCCTCAGCCGCTGATGTTTGCTCACTTATTTATTCTTTTTTACAGGGAAAAAAGCCAATGAATTTTTAATCAAATTGAGCTTGATTATTTGACCAGTGACTCAGAAAGGCTTCTAAGTCATAGGATGGTGGCAGATATGGGGGTAGAAATATTCATGTCCATCTGCCCAGAAGAAGTGCCACAGGGAGTGAGGATCTGGGGACTCCATCAGGGTCTGGAGCAAGAGGGCAGATCAAGCCTGCAGGCCTGCAGCAGCAGGATCCCCAAGCTCTCTGGGGAATCATCTCGTAGGGAACAGCAGCTGGTGAAGGCACTGCTGGCGGATTAAACATACACCCGCATGTGGATGGTCTAACCCAGGGCTGCAAACTTTCCCTGTTGAGGGACGGATAATTTTAGGCTTTTGTCACATAGTCTTCTCCTTCCCCTCCCTGTTCTCTCTGCTCTTCTTTGTCTCCTTCTCCCATAACCATTAGAAAATATAAAAACCATTCGATGCTCATGGGTTATACAAACATGGACTGTGCACCGTATTTTGCCAATCCCTGGTCTAGGTGTATCTTGAAGAGTAGCTTGGATGAAAGCTTAACTTCATGTAATGTATTCATTGAGCACCTACTGTGTGCATGCTTTCATGCCAAAGAACATTCATGCTGTGTACAATGGAAAGAAGATGAAGATAAATCAAGAAGTTCGGTTCTGTTTACTGTGGGTGTGAGGTAGGAGGAACGGTGTGGACCTGGAGTGAGAAGCCCTGGGGACCTGGCACACTTTGGTCCCCCTAGGAGCCTGCAGAATCACATCTATAAAATGGGGACAATAATGCATTAGTTTTTGTAGCATTAAATAAGCTTAGGAGTAAAACAGTCTTGAAAAGCATATATAACAGGAGCTATATTTAGAGAGGTGGGGTTATGCATAACCATGAATAGGTAACTGACAGTATAAAGACTATATAAAGCTATAATAGCAGGACTCGTTAGGAGCACGTCCTATGTTAGGAGAGGAGAGAGAATGACTGAAATGCTGTCAGATGGGAATTACTATGTTGGGTGCGTTCACCAGTGTTAGCCTGTGAACAATGTAGGTGGCGTATCCGTTAGGATTAGATTTGGCTGCTTCCTACAGGAAACTCAAAGTAATAGTGGCCTAAACAAGATAGAAGTATATATATCTCTCTCTCATTCAAAATGCGGAGATATACAATCCAGAACTTGCAGAGTAGTCTTTTACATGCTAAGAAAGCAAGATACTTCTCCTTTCCCTCCATCATCCTTGCAGGTAGCTCTCATTCCACAAGGTCATTTCAAGGTCCAAAATGGCTGCTAAACTTCCAGCCATTCTATCTACATTCCAGGCAAGTGAAAGGAGGAAGGAAGAGGGGGCTAAAGGACACACACCAGCAGCCTTTTAAGAAAGTTTCTTAGAAACTGGCTCCATACCTGGCAGCAAAGAAAGCTATGAAAATTAGTCTTTATCTTGAGTGGCCAAGCGCCCAGCTAAAACTAAGAGGCTGTTTTTCAAGAGGACAGTGAATATTGGGATAAGCTAGACTACCACAAGTAGCAAATCACAGAAAACAGTCTTTGCATCCTTCTCCTGCATCCTTCTCCCATCCTCCTCTTCCTCTCCCTTTTTGTCCCATTAATGTTTCCCTTTCTTTTCTGCTGCTCCTTACTCAGCTCAGCTGGGAGCCCTGGGGGCTAAAGACTTTGCTGACACCTCCACACCTCCTCCATGTGCCTGTGGGCCAAGAGCCAGCCTTATAAATTGCTTTGACATCCGCTGAGGAGCACGTTCCAGAAATATCAGCTGTCCACCAGGTCTGCTAAAGGACATGGCCAAAGCATCTGGCTTGTCCTGGAGGGAGAGGCTTCTGCAGGCCAATGCCTCTTCCTCCTTATGCCAATTTCTCGATCTTTAGTCCAAATGGTGTCCTTATTAGTAAAAGGAGGGAGAGAGAGAAGGAAGAATGTTATCACAACCTGCCCTCTGGTTTCACAGAAGGTAATCAGGAAGGAGATGAGGGGTGAACTGGGCTCTGTGGTCATCACAGCTATTAGTGGAGATTATTTGTCCATCAGCCTGTGCCAAGTTCCCAGCCTTGGCCGAGGTAATTACCAGCCTAGGTGGCTGGCCGGGCTGGGGCACCAGGGAGGTAAGGCTATCATTTCTAATTCACCAGACTCCATTTGCTGCTTGATCAAAGGGTTCAAATGGAAAGGTTAATTAAGAACCAGGGGATTTGCTCATCAGGTTAAGTCATGTATACTCAGCACAAAGGCCATGTCTATACATGATAACTGCTTTTTAAAAAAAACCAATTCAATCCTGGATGCATTTATTGACACACATGCCTCCTCCCAACCTCCACCCCCAACACATCCCCGTCTTCTCTGGACCAGGCAGGTGCTAAGCTTTGCTCATTAGAGGGGATCTCAGCATTGCCCAGGTGGCCAGGTGTTCTGCAAGCCTTACACCCCCTGACCACAGACCATGTTCAGCATCATGGGGGAGGGTATCTGAAGCTCTCGGGGGAGCTGGGGAATATGGTTCTGGTTGGGGCACAATGAGGGCATCTAAGCACAGCAAGAAAAGCCTCTTGCACCTTATGCCAATTTGAAGTCCAAATGTTGTCCTTTCCAGGGTCCTTCAATTCTACTCCCACCTGACATGGTGTGGCTTCTGGCTCCCAGCGCAGTCACCCCAGGAGACAGACAGATGTGAGTGGATCTGAGCCCTCAGTGAAACAGCTGGATGCTTCTTGAAGGAAATTAGTGGGAAACAGAAAGCAGCCTGGGAGGATACAGAGGAGAGGTTTTGTCCACAGTGCTGAATAACAACCTCAGAACTACCCAGTCGCTGCGTTTCTAATCCAGGCTCAGCACTTGGCCATGCCCTTTGAAGAACCCAAAGGAAACCCAGTTCCAGTCATGAAAGGTCATTTAATCAATCCAGAGACAGTAAAACACCCACGTGTGAACACGTGGGAATAATCCTAAGCAGTTCACACAATGACTGGTCTCAGAAAGCAGAAGGGAGGGGGGAGGGCTCTGGCTATCTTGAGAAAGGGTCCCTGAGGAAAGCCACATTTTAGGGTCTGTGCCCTTTAAAGAAAAAGAAACTTTATAATGGAATATTCTTTCTTTAGTCAGCATACCATTCCACAGAGTGTTTAAAGCCTCAAAGTCTTGGATATAAAACTAGTCGATACAACTGCAGCAGTGCAGTCACTTAAATTTCCGTGCTGATGTTATGTTTGAAATGTAAGCATGTGGTTGGCTTTAGTTATGCTTCTTAAAAGGAATGGTGAGTCATTTTCATCTGGGTGCCTATCCCCAGACCATAGACCCTGGTCTCTCAGGCCCTGTTTGTTACAGTCACACCCAGCTGACCCTGTAAGCAGGAGGCCCGGAGGCTCCCAGCCGAGGAAGTGTGGTCCCTCCTCAACTCCTCTTCTGCCCTCAGCGTTCTCAAGGACCTGAGCCTGTTGAGGCTCTGCCTGTTTCCCGTCTCCACTCTCAGCATGAGCCCTTCCTTACCTTGAAAGGGGAGAGCTACAACCGTGGACTCCCTGTTTAGCTGAGAGCCTCCCTGCCTTGCCCCCTGGGTCCCAAGAGGGACAGGACGAGGCAGCTTGCCTGCACCTTCATTCAGGCTGTATGTTTGTGAAAGTCCACTACTCAGAGGAAAGAAACTACTTTAGCTCTATTACCGGAACTGGAAAAATTACTATTTCATCAGACCAATACACTGATCCCTGACTCACCTGCTGTATGAGGGGCAGGTCACCTGTCTTTTGGTCTCAGTTTCTCCTTTAAAGCAAGAGTAGCTGACTGGATGGGTTCTTTCTGTTTGAGTCAGAAGGTATTGGCTGGGTCCTCACTTACCGCGGACACATGTGCACCCCATCCATCTCCTCACTTCCTGGTCTGAATTCCCTGAGAGCTAATCCTCTCCCATAAGACCTTAACCAAAACCAGCCTCATTAGCAAGCACCTTCTTTAATTTCCACTAACTCTCAAGAGAAAAGGCAGGGGGCATGACCAGCCCAAAGCCTCACCACCTCGGAAGGAGAAATAAAAAGTGAGAAGAAAGGATAGACTTTTGCTCCTCCAGATGAAAACTTTGCTCTCAAGGCTTCAGGAAGGGCTGTTTGATACCTAAAAGTGTTTGGTGTGGATGGGAAAGCAAGGATAAGGCATAACCCCTAATTCTGTGTGTGACAAAGATTACTCAAGAAGGTTTCTCCAGAGAAGCTTTTAGAAGTGGCATGAGTCTGAATTTGCAGAGATGCGAGTATCAAGATGTTGTAAAGAAGCACTAATTGGTGAGTTGAGTGTGTTTGGGGAGCAAGAGAGCTCAGTGGGCTCCGGGGGGGCCAGGTGAAGGGAGTGTGAGATGCGTTTGGTGAGATGTCAGACTGCGGAGTGGGAAGATGAGCAGGGCCTTGCCCGTTGGAATCTAGCGTTGTTTCACTTTGAACAAGGGAGTTGGTGGTCCTGATGGTGGGTCTCTGTGGGTTGGGTTTTTGTCCTGGGACTCCCAAACTTGAGGAGACTTTAGGCTCAGACATAAATTAGTGGGAATGTATGAATATGTGTGGAGGAGACAACAAAAATGGAATTCATCTGGGTCATTATAGTTTAATCCAAATTAGTTTTAGTTTGGTCCAGGGTGTTGATTCAATGTTTATTAGTAATTGGTAATTAGCTCCAACGCAGCCCGGACCCCAGGGACTGGCTGTCAGATTATATAATCACTTCCCTGCCAGGAGAAAGGAGAACCAGGCTTCAATATGTGGTAAATATTAGGTTGAGGAAGAGAAATTGATTTTTTTCTCTTCTGTCCATCAATTTTATTATTCTCTATTGCTGTCCCAGTGGATCCTCCATCCCCTGCACAACCCTGAACATTCTGTCACATCTGGCAGGGCTGGGACAGGAGAGGGTATTCGGGAGACAGAAGGAGGCAGTACCCAGGGGAAAGTCCGGGGCCTCTGCGGAAGATTGTGCAGCCATATCTGGATGGGCAATGGGACTGCACCAGCCATGTGGACCCAGACATCTCTCAATCCTTCCCTCCAGCCCCATTTCTTCCTTACTTCCCAGATGTTATATTGCCTTCAGCAGAAATCCAAGTGCCTTTTCTTTCAGGGCCTCCCCTGCCGCTCCCTCCCCAGTAGCATCAACACTGAAGCAAAATTGCTGGAGTTTATCACTCCCTGCCCCAGCTATCCCCATCTGCACCAGGAATCAGTCTTGGGAGCCTGGGGAAGGGTAGGAAAGATGCCGGGTCTGTTGACATGAGTGAGTCACTCAGAGTGGGAGTAGATGACGGAGAGAATATGACTCAGGGAAGGGACTACAATGTGGGTGAAGGCAAGAGGTTTGTCCATCTTTACCTGCCCAAGGGAATAGGAAACGCGGGGCCTTGGAGTGGGAGCGGTTGTGTTGAGAGACCAGGGCCTTTCCCCCCCCCCCCCCGTAATCTTTCTCTGATTTATTTAGTTAGCATAATATCCTCAAGGTCCATCCATGTTACAAATGGCAAGATTTCCTTTTATTTTATGACCAAGTAAATATATATATATATATATATATATATATATATATATTCCACAGCTTCTTTATTCATCTATTGATGGACACTTAGGTTATTTCCATATCTTGACTATTGTAACTTATGTCGCAGTGAACATAGGGGTAAATATTTCTTTTAGAATTGGTGTTTTTGTTTTTTAAAAACAATTAAAAATGGGCAGAGAACACGAAAATACATCTCTTAAAGAAGACATGCACATGGCCAACAGACATCTGAAAATATCATTTCTGATGTTAATTAAAGACACAGGGACCAGGGCTGTGACCAGGACTTCTCAGGCTAGTTGCCCTGGCTGTGCTGTGTTCTACTTAAGGCATGCTTGTTACTAAGCACTGGGTCCCACTGCATAGCCCGGGTATGTTGCTGGTTTGCCTCAGGGCAGTACAGGAGGCCTCAGGGGCTGGAGCTGGAAGTTCAGGGACTCCAGCCCTTCTCTTGAAAAGTCAGGGTCTCAGCACAAGGACCAACTTAGCTGCCCCTGCTTCTCCATGTTACAGCTTTTGGTTTCAGTCCCTATTCCTGATTATAGTTTCTGTGTATGTTAGTGACATTCTCCAGAGAGCATTTCTGATCTATGAATCGGTCTATGAATGGAGCAGTCACTTGCCCAGCTCTCATCAAAGCCCATGTGGCCTGGAGGGGGACAAAATCACATGGCACCTGGTAGGAAGGTGCAGGATTCACCTTGTAGGCTGGGGGATGGGGCTGGGGAACAGGGAGAATGGGTCTAGAAAGGCACTTGGGAAAGCCAAATGGGGTTGAGTTCAAGTTTTCAATACTATCTTATAGGCTGGGGCTCCCAGGGTGGATTCTGAGAAAGAAGAAGGGCCATTGCCACCCATAGTCTCCCTGCCTGAACTTTAACTTCACCTTAATTGTCCCTTCAACTCACTCACCAACCCTCAGTGCCCACCTGTGCCCATGCTGTCTCCCTGCCTGGCTCTTCTCCATCAATTCTAACCCCACCCATCCTTTTGAGCTCAGCTCTGCCCCCATTCCCTGCCAGAATACTTCCTCAGCCATGCCAGTCCCTTGATCCCTCCTCCCCAACCTCTCTTTCCTACATCTCTAAGGTCATTCCCAGCCCAATTACCCTTAGTGTAAACTTTCTGGTGACAGATAGACTTTGTAAGGTTGTCTCACATTGCTGTTTAGTTCTGGTAACTTTTCATGCCTTGTCTTTCCAATCACCGACAGCACAAACATCAAGCACCCCCTAAGGCCTTTGCTGAGCCCACAGATTCTCAGAGAATGACACAGTCATTTACCTTCAGGGCTGAGGGGTTTTAACCATCCTGCGGTCAAATCTCCCCATTGTTGAGATGAGGAGAATGAAGTCCAGAGAATAAGAATGCTTTGCCCCAAATCACACAATCAAGGTCAGAGCTAGGATTGGAACTAAGGTCTCTTGGCTCTTTGCCCAGGGGAGAAGGAGAAGAAGAAAGGGGCCTTGGCCGTGAAGTTGGTATCACAAAGCTACAAAGTAAACCAAACTCAAGGTGGCCAGTGGCAGTTAGGGAGGCCTCATGCATCAGGGAGTAAGTGGCTGCCCACCTGGACTCATGCAGAGACACCCGAATCCCCCTCCTGCCCACAGGAACCCAGAGGCTGACACCTTACCAGGAGCCCTCTGTACCTTTGGGGACAGGTATTTCCCCATTTCCTCTGTAAAATGCAGACCCCTGAGAGATGGGCTGAAGGGCACCAGCTGGCAGAGTCTGGCTGGGTCCACTTGGCAAGGAAAGGGAGGAGTGGTAGTGAAGGAGGCTTACAAGTCTACCTGTTTCTCAACCTGGCTCTGGCCATGGCCACATGTGTGTTTCCCGACTGACAGGTGAGCTGAATAAAACCCAGACCGGGGGTCCAGGGAGAGTAAGTTGCAGTGAAATGTGTATTCTCGGGGTTCTGCTCTCTGTGAGGCAGGAGCAGGTCAAGCTGACAAACAGCAGGCTGCGTGGGGGCTGAGCTCTGCCAGCTCCCGGGGAGGACTGAGCTTCGGGGCCTGAGGATTGCAGCCTAGGGGCACGGGCCCAGCAGTGAAGCTGTTTGGTCTCACTGGTCTCACATGCTCCCTGTGGAGAGCTCCTGGGAAGACCTGGCAGGTGGGAAGGCATGTGTGATTATCCCCATTCTGCAGGTGGGAAGAGTGAGACTCATAGTGACTAAGTGACTGTGGAGAAAATGTGGAAACAGAAAAGAAACTGACTTGGGCTTTGAGCCCTGGTTCAGGCATCACCCTAACTGGCTTTTTTAGTTTCTTTACTCAGTGGGGAAGGTTATAACCCATCAATGACTCTCAGACAATTTTTTTCCATTCATTAGTGCACAAGCTTGCCCCTCCACAGGCTCTTCAGGACCACTGCAGGAGCTGTGACAATGAAAACCCTTATCTTCACTTTCCAAAAAGTTCACCAGAACAATGACAAAGAATGCCAGTGCAGCCATACCCTTGCACCTTAGTTATAGAACAAAACTCAAAGCTTTTGCACTTGCTGTTTAGGGAGGAACCAGCACCTGGGTCACTGTCCTGAGAAACTTTAGCCTTCCCATGTCCCTCCACTCAGGGGCTAAGCTGCCCTGGTTCTTGGTTCCTGCATGTGCCTAAGGACTCACGCATAGTGGGAGGCAAAGCTGGGTCAGGATGGGGTACCCAGCATCCATGCCCCTCAGTGATCAGGGGCTGCTGTGGCCCCTGTCACCACTTCTCCTCCCATGGACACCAGATGATGGCTGGGAAAGGGGGTCAAATCCCCAATGGGCTTAGGCAGCTCCTGCTTGGTGCACCCCCTCCCCTCACCCTGGCCCCCCTTCCTGGGGCTCTGAGCAGCCTTTTCCACACCTCTAAGTTCTTTTCTCTGTGTCTCCAGCGAATACTGCCACACAGAATACCTTGCACAAGGAGGCTGATTTACCAAGCTTTGCACAAGTGTGAGATGCTAATAGATCCCCTGGGGCTGAGACTGGCACAGGGAAGGCAGATTGTATTGGCAGCTCCCACCGGAGCACTGTGGCCCGGTGGTTCTGAGATGCCACTGAGACACTCTGATCTAGGTCACTCCTGCCTCCAGGGGACAAGCCAGGCTCAAGGGCACTGCTGGATTGCCCTCCAGGGGTCCTCCAGGCAGCATAGAGGGCCTCCCCGGGAATCCAATATGGAAGGCCCATTCCAGCACTAAGTTCAGGTTCAAGGTGCCGCATTCCAAAGGAATTTGAAAACAGAGGAACCACTTATTGAACCTAGTAGGTGATGGTTCTTCAGGCATCATCTCATTTATTCTTCACTTCCCAAGAGCACTACTTGATTTATAGGCACAGAGACTGCAACTCAGAGAGACCAAGCAACTGGCCCAGGGTAACACAGCTGGCAGGAGGTAGAGCAAGAATTCCATTGGGCCCATTGTCTCAATCAGGGTAAGGAAACCCAGGAATAGGAATCCCATTTAGGGGTGGACAAAAGGGGCCCTGTTTCTTCTCTTGCCCTGGGTGGGTGAAGACCCTCTTCCTATACTCCCCCTACGCTGGTCCCCGACACTTGCCTGTCCTTCTGAGATCCCAGCCAGGGCCATGTCTTTTCTGCTTCAAAAGAAAGAGAATCCTCATCTCCTGCCAGCAGAAATCAATCATTTATGAGCTACTGTTTCAGCCAGAGCAGACAATGATTTTTTAAAATTTTATACAGTAGTAACAAGTCTTCTAAAGGGTGAAAATATTTGAATTAGGAGAAGTGAATGTTTTATGAGCTAGTGGGGGAGTGATCCCCAAGATGGGCAGGGGTGGCTGGGAAGGCAGGAGAGAGACTTGCATTAGGGTGTCCTGAGGCCACAGTAGCTCAAAGGGTGTGTATACTGGGCCGAGTGGGTGCAGAATCAGACTCAGCAAAGGGTTTTGGAGGGCCTCCATTGCTGACGCTTGCTAGGTGACGGCCATGTGTGCCCAGGTCTAAGGTTACTATAGATTTTAAACTTGGGCCTTTGGGGACCTACTCCCCTAGAGTGGTCCTCTAGGCCTTCTGCCCCGGTGGCTGCAGGCAGCCTCAGTGGTAGATTTGTTACTATTTGCAATTATGCATTCTCCTCTCCTAGCTGTGCAGCCGAGGACACTGCCCTGCCCAGCTGACTTTGGCTTTGCTAGTGGAGTGGAGGTAGACATGACTTACAGCCCATCCATGCTTGTGTGGATGGCTGGGCCTCTTGAGCTCCAGCCTTGCACCCAAGAAGAGTGGGCCTGTGTAGCCACTGCTCCTTCAACCTGGGCCCGGGGATGACAGACATGGGGTCAGAACTTAAGTCCCACCCACAGCCAGAAGCAGTCACCACAGCCCACTGCAGACTCATGAGCTCATCGTTACAAGACACCGATGTATGGGGGTCGTTTGCCACACAGCACCATCACAGCACTATCCCCTCCTGGTCCTTCAGCCTCTGCACCCTATTGGAGAAGCATCCTCAGCCAGAATCCCCCTGCCCGCGCCATAATCAAATTCATTCCCTTTGACAAGTACCCACTTTTCTCCCAAATCTGCTTCCATCAGGGAGGGCAGGGCACGCTTCCCCAACTTTTTTCATGATGAAAGCCCTTTTACAGCTTCGATCCATGTCTCAGACCCCCAAGGTTCAACGGTTGTATTTTGTAGCCATTGATTGGGACCAGGTTGTGGGGAGGCACACAGTATTTTTTAAAAGTAACATGAATTAATTCCCCTTTAACATTGATTATATTGTAATGTATATTTTAACTAATATAGCAGCAGTGGGAGAACATTTGGAAAGCAGCGCACAATCATAAAACATCTGGTATGTATTGCCATCATTGTTTGTTGACTCACTACCGATGTGTGGATTCCTTGGAATGCAAGGCTCTGAGGTACTGGGGAGAAAGAGCATGAATCATGTTGTAAGACAGCTCCCTTGCCAGCTCTCTGGACCTCAGCTTTCTCTTCTGTAAAATGATGATAAACACACTTAAGCTGCTGGGTTTTGAGACGTGTCAAAGTAAAAACACGAATGGTAAGCACTTGCCATCCGGGGAAAGCGTTGGGCTAATCTTAGCCTTCGTTCTGTTCTGGTCTTTGCTTCTTACCTAGCTGTGGCCTCAGTCCTGACTTAGAGCTGACTCTCAGCCTCAGTTTCCCCATCTGCAGAATGGGAGCACAATCCTTACCTCACAGCACTGTGGGGGATGATCCAGAGCTCTGAGGGTGATTGAACATGGCGCACAGTTGGCAATAAAACAGTTTTCCCCTTTCTTTCTTCCGCACTATCCCCACTTATCTTTTTTTTCATGACCATATGCAAGTCACACCTTCTCCAAACAGCTTTCCCAAGGCCCCCACTCTGCTTAGGAGCCCCCTTTAGGACAAAGCTCTTGCCAAAGAATGTACTTATCACAAGCTAAAGATCTGGCAGCTGATATCAGTAACAGAGAAGACCTAATCACAAATTCATTTAAGATCCTGTTTGCACCCCTCAAACGTGATCCTGTGCTCCTGTGACCTACAGGCCTGCACCTTAATTAAAACAGTGCGTGGCCTTGAGTGACAACCTGGATTTCGCAGGCCTCTGCCAGTTTCATACTTGCCTGCACTACCCAAGGCCAGGCTGGCTAGCCTGTCCACACCTGGTGTTCCTAAAGTGGCAGGCTCTCACCTAAGTGACTCAATTCCTCTTCATAGTGGAACTAGAAATAAGATCCCACCAGACAGGGGAAAAACAAGGCAGGAAGAGCATTTGGCTGCAGTAATGACCACACCATTTTTTATTTTTTTTAGCACAGACCTCCCATTTTTCCATTAGTAACTGGGCCACAGTGACCTGCATCGGACTCCTGGGGGCAGGAACGTGCTCTCTCCCCCCTGCGGTGCTTTGCCTGTATCCTCTTGGCCTGGGCTTTGCTCTCTGTTCTGAGGACAGTGGCAGGATTGTACTGACAGCTGGGACTGGCTGAGCGTTCATTTATGCCAGGCACGACGCTAAGGGTGGTGGTTAAGAGATCCGGTTCTGGATTTGGGTCCCAGCACCTCTGTGTGAACTTGGACAAATTACTTTACCTCTCTGAGTCTCAGTTTTCTCATCTGTAAAATGAGGCAACCACTAAACCGTCTTACAGATCCTTCCAGGGACCGTCTGTGTCGATAAACACACACTGTTGTTTTCCCCGAAAAGGTAACATACTACACACACGCTTTCTCCCTGAATTTTCCCACTTTACTTCCTTGAAGATCTCTCCATATCAGCACAGAGAGAGCAGGCCCATGTTTCAGACAATTGTTGGTATTCCATTTTTTGAACAATGCATTTCGTTCATCCTTTATTAGCCATTTAGGTCATTTCCCAACCTTGTTACAAGAGTTGCTTCGATACAATAGGCCTGCAAGTATGCGCTTTTCTGCTTAATCTGTAGGATAAATATCTAGGAGTAACATTTCTGGACCAGATGACATATGAATTTTTTATTTTGATAGGACCAAATTGCTTTCTTCAGAGATGGGACCAATTTACACTCTCATCAACAATATATAAAGGTTGTTAGCAAGTATTTTCTTATTTGTGCTGACTTGACAGGTGAAAAAGTGCCATCTCCTTGTAGCCTACTTTGCATTTCTTCTATGAGAAAGGCTGAGTGTCTTTTCATGTGGCTAAGATCCATTTGTTCTTCCTGCCTCGGGACTATCTCCTCATCTTCTTTACTTGCTAGTTTTGTATCCGGATTGTTCCTGTTTCTTATGGATTTGGAAGAATCTTTACATATTGAGAAAATAACCCCTCTGCCCGTGCTAAGAGATGCCAGTTTATTGTTTGCTTAGGGTATTTTTTCCATGGAGAGAACCTTCACTTATATGTAGTCAAATGTATTAACTTTTTCTTTCTGGCTTCTAGGTTTTGTATCAGATTTTAAAATGTCTTCCTACCTCCAAATTAACTCTTAAAATCTTTTCATCGTATTTGTATGGTTTCATTTTTGATGCTTCTGAGATTTTTTTTCGTGTAAACTGTGAGACAGGGCTCCAACACTTCTCCAGTTGTTCCATGCCACTTAATAAACGACCCATCTTCTCACCAGTGATTTGAAACACGATAATTACCACACACTGAACTGCCGTTGCTCTTTGTTTTCATTCCAGAGGGTTGGGTTTTTTTTCCTCCTGTTCCACTGAGCTGTCTATTCATGTTGTTTTAATCACCATAGCTTTCTACTATTTTAAATATCCGGTAACTCTGGGACCCCTCGCTATTCCTTTTTAGGTTTCTGCCTCTTCTTGCTTGGTTATTTTTCTCTCTGAACTTTGGAATGAGCTTGACTAATTCCAAAAAGGAAGACTTGTTGGGGGTGGCGTGCATGGGCGGGACACGCTGCTTGCCTCTTTTGGTCCAGCAGGGAAGGCAAGGAGGCAAGATGGTTCTGGGCAGGGATGTTCTCCCTCCATTCTCCCTTAAACAAGGGGAGCCTTTCTGAAAGAGGAAGAAGAGGGGGTAAAGAAGGCAGAGAAGGGGGAGAAGGAGCCGGAGGAAAAGGACAGGTGGACGAGAATCTCCCAGCAAGGAAGACCCGAGTCCTCCTGACAGCGAGGATTAAAGACTCCACTCTCCGGAACAGAAAAGACAGTGAGATGAGGCTTTTGGGAAGAGGAGCCAATATCAAAGCTACAGGGAGGTTTCCTTCCAAAGATTGGAAAGGAGTGGGTGGGTGAGGAGCTGGAGGCCAGCTGGGAGGCTTGAGCCTGCCAGGTTGGGGGTGGCCTGGAATTGATGAAAGGCGGTTAGCCTGAGTCATGTCTGCAGGACTTTGGCGAGGAGATTGCCCCAGCTGAGCGAAGACAGGCAGAAATAGAACCAAAGGCAGAGACGCCAATCAGCCTCTCCGGGGCCAGCTGGTCCCACAGGTCCCATTTCCTATTCCTTTTGGTGACAAAGGGTCCCTCCTTCCAGGGGAACCATGGGTTTTGACTTGACTGCTGTGATCGAGTGAGTGATATGCTCATGGACAAGAATCAGAAGCCTGTCTGGAGAGCTTGGCTGTGGCTGTGCATCCTGGGCTACAACCAGAAGCACATCGAGGGGTGTTGCAGTTTTATTAGAAGTTGTAAATTCTCTAGACCCAAGAAGGCGGCAGGAGCTCACTGCAAGGGAGCCTGGTTAATGTGATTCCAAGATAGGCTCTCGTGAATTCAGATTCAACTTCATTACTACTGAGAAAGGAGGAGATATAAAATTTGATGGATCACGAGCAGTCTCTAGTCTTTGAAAACTGTCAACCCAAAAGTTGATTTTCCTTATCCGTGGGAATCCCGTGAGGCCTGGGTTAAGAGTGTCAGCGCCAAAGAGGATTAGCATTAGTACCTGAAGGTGCTAAGAATCTGGCCCCACTTTCAATACGTTTCTTGGTTTGGGGTTTTCCAACCCACATAAGCTGTGTACACTTGAACCCCAACCGGCAGATGGGAAGAGCCTTTGATTCCAAGTTCTGAGGAGAGACTAACTTTTTTCAACACAGAGGCCAGGCCAAGACAGACGTGTTTCTTTCCGTCGCTCAGCTGATGGGCCATCTTTTCACTCCAAATTTAGCCCGTCAGGGATCTAGGTTTCATGCTTGGATCTCAATTCCAACTTCCTAACTTGCTTGGGTGGATTTTACAACTTAAGGTCCTGTGTTAATGAGGTGGGCCAATACCCTGAGAGAAACTGCAACCCTCAATATCATCTTAGTGTTCTTGGTTCTTTCTTCACCTGGGTCCCCTGAGGATTGCGCTCACCTGCCCGAGAATTCAGTGCTTCATTGAAAGGGTGTTAGTTGTATTTTGCCCAGATTTTCCAGGTATTATTTATGTAGTGGGAGAGGTTTCAGGATGGTCAGTGGACTCTGAAACCCATGTCTTTCACATCTTTTTTAACCCCTTCTCCCTCCTTTCTCCCTTTCTCTCTTGTCTTTCCCCTAGTTCACTCCTCTCCACACTGAAGCCACACTTGTCTACTAGATCTCAACTGTGAGCTTCGCATAACAAAGTGCCTCACGTAAAGCTCACAACCGTTCGATGAGCAACGTGACTCGATTATCGCCGCTTTGTAGGAAACTGAGGGAGCATTCTGCATGTTTACTTCCCTGCTCCTGGTGGACCCTCCCCAGCTCCTCCCTTTCGTTCTCTAGCTCCAGCCCTTTATGTGGCTAGTGAGCCACCCCAGGCACTCCACCCCCCAGTCTGCACCCCCAGGCTTGATCTCCTGCACAGACTTGTCACGATCCCTCTTTATTCTTCCGGAGACCTTCAACCCATCACTCTTCAACCTGTCAAAATGGGCTCCGCCAGGAGCAGGTTTAGGTCAGAGCTTTGTATAACCTCTTTGGGGCTTTCCGCCTTTGAATCAATGTAAGCACTGGCATCAGGAAAACTCGTAAGTTTTGATCCTCAGAGATTCAAACGTCGATGCCAAGCCTTCACTCCCAGCTCCTCACCCTGGCCAGGTCCTAGCCCGGGAGCTCCAAATGAGAGCTCAGAATGGCCCGATTTCAGCCAACTTCTCCCTCCCAACTGGACTTAAGGAATGTGAGATGATTCTGGGCCAGGAAAGCAGCAAAACTGCCCAAGAGGGAAAGAGGATCTTTGGCCTAATTTGAGAGTAATTTTTCTTCTGGTTGGCAGTCCTCTCCAGGTGGACTGGGCTCTGAGACCCTCATTCAAACAGGGTTGTGGGGAGGGTTCACTGAAGCTCTGTCTCCAGAGGGAACTGACAGGGACTGTGAAATGTACTGCCTCTCTCAGGGGACTCTGCATGGTTGCAGGAAGCAAAGCCTTAAGCCCAGGAGACAGGATCCCAGACTTCTAGGAAAAGGAAAGCTAAACAGTAGGGATCAGGGACCCCCTTCCCAAGGCGATTAGAACTGCACCTAGCAGGCTGCCCCTGGATTCTCCAGTGCAGAGAGTCACTGTGCCACAACCCACACTTCATATGCGGTGTCTCATGGAAGCTCACACCTCTATGAGCTATGTGACACGATTATCACCATTTTATAGGAAACAGAGGCTGAGCAAGGCAACTGAAACTGCTAAGTGCAGAGCCAGGGTTCGACCCCAGGCCTGACTTACTCTGAAGCCTGTTCTCTGCCTCCGTTGCTGTACTGTCTCCAGGAGGCCAAGAGATGGGTGGGCAGGTGTCCACTTCATCGTACGGCCAGGGCTCACATCCGTGATGCCTTTAGGAGGCGGCAGTCCCAGGGGTGACACTCTGGCGTCAGACCCGTTGAGCTCAAATTCCACCTGTAGCATTGAACTAGTCCAGTGATTGGGTGATTCTTCCCTCTAGCCCCATCCCTAGTCTCTCCTTCCTGAAGCCACAGATCATTTCACTTCTCTGTTTTCAACCTTTCCAGTAGCTTCTCATCTAGTCGCTTCTAGAATAAAACTCAAGTGCCTCACCGAGGCCCATGGAAGAGCGCTTCCTAAAACCTCCTCCTGGTCCCTGGCTCATTGCTGCGGCATCCTCCATGGCAGGAGGGGGGTGGGAGGGAACGGGGGATGAGGATGCCACTGGCTCTTGCCAGTGGAGTAGTAGCGGAGGTGACCTGTCATCCCAGGCTGAGGCAGTTGAGAGGGGTGTGCCCACTCCCTACTCTTTCCCCATCTGCCAGCCTGATGTAGGGGTTCCAGTGAGGACGCTGCCTCCTTCGGCTGGCTGCCAGCTGCCAGCATTGACAACCATGGGGAGCTTGACCAGTGCAGGTAATGGAACTAATGGAGTGAGCTCAGGGGGAGTAGGAAGGAGGTTTAGGCTGCATTTCAGGCGGTGAGCCATGGAATTGGCATCTAAGTGACTGTAGCCATGGGTAAAGGAAATTCACTTGCCCACACTTCCTGCCTGGCGAAGAGGGGCAACTTCTGGGGGGTCCTCTGGTTGGTGGAGATGGAGGAGGGCTTTCAAGGAAGAGAGAACAGCTCATGCGAAGACGTGAGTTGTGAGATAACAGTGCTTGCCAGTTCAGCTGCTGGGAGGGCGGTGGCATTGGTGGTCCTAGGATGGTAGGGTCGAGCCGGGAGTCGACCTCAGAAAAGCCACATATTGCGGAAGGTTGAGCACCGGACTCGGAGCCAGGAGACCTGACTTTCAAATCCCAGGTCTGCCATGCACGGCGAATCCTCGAGCAGGCCGTCTATGTCCTCTGCCTCGGTTTCCTCATCTGTGGAACTGAAGATAGTGCCCATCACATGAAGTGAGAAGAAAGGACAGCTGCCTGTGCAGTTTGCAAATGACAAAGTGTTCCGTTATTTAGACTGAGAGGTGAACAGGAATAACCAAGCAACCCCCTGGGGCAGCTGCGATGGGAGGCTGAGACTACACTGGGGAACGACTGTTACTGAGAAATGAGAGAGAAGAGAGAGGAAACCCAAAATGGACCACAGGAGAAGTGAGGGAAAGGAAGGAGCTAGAAGTGTTCCCAGAGGAGACCAGATGTGGCCAGGGGACAAGATTTGTGGCGTCTCATGGCAGGTTCAGTTCAGCTGCTCTCTACACGAGCAGTGAGAGTCCGGACTGGGTCCCTGTGGCTGGCAGTGGGCTGTGCACAAGTAGTCTAGTGTCTCCCTATCTAGGTTCATGGCAGCTATGAATTGCTTTGGCCAATGACACAAGAGCCATGTGTGAGCCACCACTGGGCGGACTCCGTCAGTGCCCACCCGTCCCCTTCGATCTTCCGAGCTAACTTCCACCTACAGTGTCTGCATTTCTGTCCCTGAGCATTTTTTCAGACCGCGAAAGACAGGCGGGACATGCCAGGGAGTGACACACCATCATCCCATCAGCCTCATCAATTACTGGGGAGTTGAGATATTAACCCCCCAGCTCTCTCACCCCTCAGGTGGGCTCACCCTGTCCCATGTCTTCCCTACCAGTTCCCTGGCGTTTCCTGCAGGATTGAGTTCATCCCCCTGAGGCAGCTGGCATAGCAGCATCCATTGTTATCTGCCGTCCTTCCCTGCTGCACTTACCCACTCCTTCCCGTGTTCCCTGCACCTCCTGGTAAACTATTTGCTCTTGCACCATTGTTTCTGGGTCTGTTTCTGGACAGCCCTGTTCCCCTTCCACTGTCATGACAACCCACTGACCAACCCACTGGCCATTTCCTAGACGGTGGCTGCTCTACCATCCCAGGCCTTGGGGGGAGGATAACCGGAAGCTGAGCCCTTCCCCTCCTCCCCCCCAGGACTCACTGTGGACAGCGTAAAAAGATAGGTCACCACTTTTCCTCTCAGCTGCTATCCTCTTAGGTAAAAAGTTCAAATCCTTGGCAGAAAGAATCTGACTGGCTAACAGGTGCTCTTTGCTCCAGTTCACTGGTGGGGGTCGGTGGGGGGTGAGCTGGGAGCACCCTGGTGCGCATGCCTGGTGATGGCCAGTCCTCGAGAACGGGGAGGGTGTGGTGAGCTGGGCAGACTGGGGGAGTCAAGTTTTAAACAGAGATGTCTTCTGCCCTCAACTCACCTCCTCTCAGAAGTCCTACCCTTCATTTCTCAAGACAGCAGGGGTCTCTGTCACTTCACTGGACCCTCACTGAGGCACTAATTGATGTATCACAGGCATCAGGTTCCATGGAGACAATTCTCACCTCCTTGTGAAGACAAGCGAGTCCACCCAAGCAACGCAAGGCTGAGGGCCTGGAGCCTCAGGAGAGCCTGGCTGTGGGGGGCCCTTTGCTGTCAGCTCGGTGGGTGGTCTCTTCACCCAGCCAGGGGATGCTTAGGATTGATCTGACTGAGTCTGTCAGCACAGGCCATGTGGACAGAAAATGCTAGAAGGCGTTTTAACCTGCTCCCTGAGTTCCTATGTGGAAGGCTTTGGATTTGTCAGGAATACCAGAGCTGGGTTTCGTCGACGCATCGCATGTGAGATTCAAAACTCAGTGGAGTTTTTGCTAGAGAGGGAGGCCTCCTTTGACTCAGCTGCAGAACTGCCACAGCTCAATCCCTCCTCCTCACCCAGCTGCTACCTGCCCCCGGGCCCCCCTCTCACCCCCAGCTTTAGGACTCCCTCTGGGTGCCTCTGGGCCAAAACATCCTTCTGCTTTTTGGGGAAGTCTGACCAGAGGCCCTGTTGTTATTTTCACTCCTGTTCTCATAACAGTCCCTGTGGAAGGAAGGAAAAATGTCACCTAGATAAAGACACAGAGCCTTAAAGAAAACAACCAAAGAGTGACATTTGGGAAAGTTTAGACAAGAATAGCGTGGGCAGAACTGAACTTGGGAGGAGGGAGGTCAGAGCCTGGGAGATTTGGGGACATCAGACGGCTGACATGGTGACAGAAGATGCCTGGCCTTGGGTTCCTCTTTCATCAAGATCAGGAGCTGCTCCTTGAGTCCTGCCAGAGCCCCTGCTATGGGCAAAGCACCTTCCACTCATCATCTCGTGTAATCCACACAACGACTCTAGGAGACCATTATCATTGCCATCCACACGGAAGATGAGGAAACTGAGATTCAGGGAGATAGAGTCCCAGTCCCAGGGTCCCCTCTCCACCTGGACACTGTCCCACATCCATCTAACAGCAAATGTGAACCCCTAAGGCTTGCTGGGCTATCAGTTCCCTCATGGTTTTGAGGTGCAGAGCAAAGGAAATGTCTGATACCGTAAAAAGCTTTTCCTAAGCATATGAGACTTGCTAAGAGAGAAATCTTCGTGCTCCTATCACATAGTGGGGCAAATTAGATAGAAACTACTAGCAAGTCAGAAATACTACAGTCCCAACCCAGGCTTTGTCTCTTACCACTGTGTTACCTTGAGTGACTTCGGTGAGCCTCAATGGCCTCCTCTGTAACTGGACTCATGTACTCCTTTGTAGCCTGTCCTATTGCTTCCCCAGCCTCTTCTCCAGTATGCAGGGTTTCAGAGCTTCGTTATAGCCCCTGGTGACTTTTGGGCCAAACTGTTCTCTAAAGTGGCTATACCATTTTGCATTCCCAAAAAGCAAAGCAGGTGAGTTCCAGCTGCTTCCCTCAGCCAATGCTTGGTATTTTATCCATTCTTCTTGGTGTGAGTGTCAGAAATGCCCGCATTTCTATCTCTGCTGCTCCCCCCTCCCCGCTCCCCTGTGGGTACCAGTGAAGTGGGGATGTGATCCCAATCAGGAGAAGCAGAGGGACTGGCTCTTAGAAACTTCAGAACTGCAGTTTTTAGGAAGGGGTGACTGTCAGCAGATGTGTCAAGATGAATCAGGACAAGGGCAAAGGCAGGAGGGGCCCAGGGTTGTCAGGGAAGAGCCTGAGGATGGCAGGCAATCCAGAATGGCAGGACCTGGAAGACCTGGCCTGCCCATCCAGGGCTTGCTTGTAGTGAGAAAGTGTCTCTCAGGGCCCAGAGGAGGCCCCACTGCCTCGGCACCCTCACAGCCATCCATGCCTTCCATGAGAGACACCCACAATCTCCTGGGATTCCCACAGCCTCAAGGGAGGGAAAGGGAGCCTGGGAACCAGGAGCCTGGCGTGGCGCCCAGCTGTGTGACACCTGAATCTTGGGGAGGGTGGCTGTGAGGCCAGGCCCCTGGAACCTCCTGGGACAGCTGGGACAGGGAGGGGCAGCTCAGGTTGCATCACCGCCTGGTGTGTGACCTGGGCTCTGACTGGGCAGCAGAATGATGCCAGGCCCTGGCCCCGGCGGGGCGATAGCTTTCATCAAGGAACCGCCATCCATCCCCCACTCCACAGGGACTACTCTGCCCCAGACCGGGCTCTGTGGCCTAGAAGCAAAGGGACCAGATTGTAGTCAACCACAGGGAGCCTACAGTCAGCTCAGGAGGGCGTATGTGGGGTGTGTGTGTGCCTCTGTGTCACGTGTGCCTTCAGCATAGGGAGCGTGGGGGGTGGGGGGGGACCAGTAGCTTTAAAATATTTGCTTTCAGTTTATTAACTGTGTGACCTTGGACAAGTAACTTAGCCTCGTTGGGCCTTGGTTTTCCTGATTTTTTGACTCAAAGGTTTAGATTTGAGTGATTTTTCAATTTTCGCTAAATACCAGTATCACCTAAGATTTGTTTTTATAAATCACCAATTCCTAGGCCCCACCACAGGCCGACTGAATCAGCATCTCTGGGCCTAGGACCCTGGCATCTGGGTGTTTAAAAGGCTCCTCAGGAGGGTTTTTGTGTGATCAGCAGAGCGCTGACATCTAGAGAACCATGACCTAGAAGTTTGCTAAGGACAACCTGAGGCAGTCTCTGGCGGAAGTTAGGTAGGAGAGTCTAGAGTGTGGGAGGAGTCAGAAAAGGGGAGCCAATCAGTGATTGGGAAGAAGGAGGAACAAGAGAGGGAGACCAATCAAGAGAAGCAGATGCAGCAGGACTGGGATTCCTGGGGTGAGGGAAAAGGAAGATTGAGGCTGGACTGGACAGGGAGACAGGAATCTCTGAGAAGAGAAGCCAAAGTACTTGGATTACTGCTGTCTGGGTGCGGCATCTAGTACCATAAGACAGAAGGGCATCACCTCTGGGGTTCAGGAGGAGGAGGCGGGAGCAAAGGAAGGGAGTAAGAAGCATACCCCATGTCTGCAAGGAGACTCGCAGCAGCTGAGGAGAAGCTGTCTGCCTGGAAGAACACCCTATGCAAACCCTGCAAACTCTGACGAGCTCCTGGGGAATAGATGGCTGCGTGGAGCCTGGCCATCCACCCCACTGCGCTTGATTGGTTTGGAAGACCCAAGGGTCCCAGTTTGCTGCTTCTTGGCTTTGTGACCATGGGCAAGTCCCTTAATCTTTTTGATCCTGTGGCCTCTGCAAAATGAGGATAATAATCACACCTGCCCTGTCCGTCAAGGCATTACTGTGGGCATCACTTAAGATGAGGGAGGGCACAGCCCCCAGCGAGCTGTGCAGTCAGGTGGGAGTGGGCACCAAGGGAGCCCCCGCAGGAGGAGGCTGGCCTCACTTTTTTGCCCCACAGCTGGAGTGCCTGTGCTTTATTTTAAACCACATAGCCATTCTCCTTCTAAATTGTTACACAGCCACACCCACCTCACTTTCAGAAGTAACAACTATTACATGAAGTTGATGTCATCTGTCCACACTTAAACGTTGTTTTCACATACATGCATGGGTCTTTGAAAAAGACATAGTATTTTGGGAGTGTGTATATAGTAATGCTAGGTTGCTGTGACATAAAGGGTACCACAGTAACCCAACATTCAGCAAAATGCTTTATTTTGAACCCAAGATTTTATGTTAGAAATCTAAATAGGTCACCTTGTTATCTGCTGTGCAGTGTTCTACCACGGCCCTCAAACACGTCATCAGTTTGGCCTGACGTTGCTACTGTTGCCGAGCGTCCTTGTGCCTTTCCTTGTCCCGGGGAGCCAATTGGCTCCTTTTGACCACAAGTCCCGCAATCAGTAAGAAGCCAGAGGCTATCGTGGAAGCCAGAGGGTGAGTCCAAGAGGAGTCACACCTCTGAGCCTGGAGGGCGCATCCTTTGTGCCTGGCCCCACGGTTCATGCACAGCCAGGGCAAGGGGGGGGGAGGGGAAAGGGGGGAATATGAACTGACTGTACACCTCTGGGAAAATTGGAGTGAAGGAAGGGGTGGAATCCTCCTCATCCCAGACAAGGGAGCCGAGGCCCCTGCTGCCAGAGAAACCTCGGGTAGTTGTCCTAAGGTGTAGTAGCCCTGTTTCTAACACATACTCCTCCCTCTCACTGGATTATTCCATTATTTATTTGCTCTGGGACTCAAGAAGTTCTTCCTCCTGCCTGACTGCAAATCTGTCTGCTTTATTTGAAGCCCATTTCTCCTTGTCCAGCCCTTCGTGTGAAAATGAGGAGCCAATGACCCATTTTATAGATTAAAATGGAGGCACCTGAGCCATCTGCCCTCCAGATGGAACAATCCCAGTCCCTATCTGTGCTTTCCCCTCTGTGGCCTTCACTGCACCCCTTCCTCCAGGGAACTCCACCTTATCCCACATTTCGAGACCCTCACAGGTCACTCCTGCAAGCCAGGTGCTGACCCGCATCGCTCACGTGTGACTTCTTGCTCAGTCCTTCACCTGCAGGGAAGTAAGTCTTGTTATCATGCTTAGAGTTGGAGCAGAAGGCTCCAGGAGCTAAGACTCAGAAGGGCCTTTTAAGTGACTAATAAAACCCCCTAATGCTGTGAGGCTGAGCCTCCAGCCCAGTGGGGTCCATCCTTGCCCTGAGGAAGTCACCCCACCAGCACTTACCAGCCTGCTCTCCCTGGAGCTGACTTGATAGATGTTGTCCCTGCTAAGCCCTCCCCCTTGGGCATCCACAGCTCCGAGGCATGCCAGTGGCTGCTCCAGCCCCCTCACTGCCACCCAGAAAGACCCCAGAGAATGCAGAAAAGTGCAAGTGACCTTGCCAGGGGGCGATCCTCAAATCTGCGCTCGCCCCAGCAGACCAGGTCATGGCCCTGATCAGTTTACAATGCAGTTTCAGTGTTTATTTGTGGGAATTATTTAGTGTCTATCTCCCCTTACTAAATACACCTCCTGGGATGGGGTGTTGCATGGCTCGTCTGATGTAAGCCCGGGACCTAGCATACTACCGAGAACACAGGGAGAGGCTTAGTAAGTGGTCCATGGATGAGCAATGGACCCACTGTGAATTCTTTCAAGTACACCTCTGGCAGACATGGAAGCACGGAACAGAGTGCAGAATCTCCAAGGGAAGGCAGGGGAGGGTTGGTGGGTGGGAAGTAATCAACCAAAGTCCTTGTATGCATATATGTCCTCGTATGGACACAGACAATAGGGTGGTGAAGGCTTGCGGCGTAGGATGGGGGCGGGCCAGAGGGGGTCAATGGGGGGAAAGGGGGACATATGTAAGACTTTCAATAATAATGATTTATAAAATAAAAATAAAGTAAACCTCTGGCAAATGTTGACTTTTTACTCTCATTAACAAATTCCTAGAGGCACATCTATCACCAAAATACTACGAACGTGTAGGTAGTGGTTTAGAAAAACTGTTTTAGGCACCACATTGGGAGGATCCACTCATTCTGTCAATAAGCACCGAGTACCTACTCCTCCGTGCTGGGCCCTGCGGGCAGAGCAG